>MU215619.1:390237-407211 GCA_018584345.1 Thuja plicata
TATTCTATCGAGATTTCTCACATCCATTCCAGTTGGAGTTATACTCACACGCTATATCTTTCGATACTCAGTCTTGACGATTCTATGCTTTAGTTTGTACATATCTTTTGGTCACTTTTGTGACACTCTGGTTCCTTTGTGAACCCTCTTGACTTGTCATTGATTCAGCGCCATACGCTTGGGGGCACTCACATCTCATTTGTCCTTGCAACATACGTCAAGTCAGTCATCATTACTTGGGGGCACAGGCTCCCCATTTCATCACATCTTTGGTTTACACCTGAGTCAGTAATCTTGTCACTTCTCAAGGACAACTCGCTACTGACACAAACTGGTGTTCTTCAACACCACCATAACAGTGTTTTTTAACACTATCTTTGGACACATCTGTGTTTTTTAGCACATATCGGATATCTCAAATGTAAGCATCTATCGATAACATTCAAACACAATGCACGCACAAGCACAACGGTGTTTTTCAACACCTCATACACATCTACATTCGAAAACTTTAAAACAGGTTGAGCTATGCTTGAATATTTCTTTGTATGCTGTCTATTCTTATGGATTTCATTGACATTTTCTTTGTCTATTGCTTGTTGGCATAGTCCTGATGATCCGGCAACGTAAAATAAATAGGGTGTATGTGATAAGAGCTCCCGCAATAAGGTGGAACAACCTCACATCCCTCGATCTAATTTATTTGTACGCCATGGTGAGTTTGGTACTATCTCCTTGCTTGTTATTGCTCTGTTTGTTATTGTTTTGCTTGTTATTGATTTGTATGTTTACGCATGATCGCACTCATGGTTATCTTGGCTTTGAATGCCTCGATACTTGTGTACTCTTGCAACATTAACTGGAAACAATGTTCAGGTCATCTTGGCTTTTTATGCCCTGGTGCTTACGTTCGTTTCCTATATTTTATCCGATGATAAGTCATATTCATATCCTTATGGTTGCATTGTGGTGCCAGTAAGGGTTGTATCGACTTTGATGTTCCAAAAATGCTTAATGATGATAAATATACGATGGGTCTCACAACCATGTCCTAGAATTACAATTTCATATTACATCTAGCATAGAATTGCATTTTCATATTGCATCTAGCATAGGATTGCATTTTCATTCTAGACTTCCATTGTGGCAACAATTCAGTGTTCTCTTCTTTGCATTCTCCTGGGTTCATACATAGGGGAGTTCTTCTTTAGAGTCTTGGTTTCATCATGACTGTCCAAGTGTTTGATCCTCATTCTCTATCTTCAGCTATATGCTCAACCCATTTTCGTGATCAAAATCAAAATCTGACACTTCTATATAGCTCAAAATCACATTTTAAAATTTTTGGGACCAACGCAATCGAACGCTTGTGCAGTCACCCTTCTGACCTCGCTTTCTCGTCAGAATCTTATCATATCATCATTTTCTCAAATCTTTGACTTTTTTCCTCAAAATTCAACCCCAGTCAAACTTGGTTAAACCCGACCTTGAAATCACTCGAAATTGATTCTGAATCTTCTGAATTCTTCCGTAATCTATTCTAATTTCTTTCTATCTGCAATTTGTTTTCTCTCTATCATCATTATGACGTGTCATCTTTCGATTTCGCTCCCAAGGGGGCAGGATGATTACATCATTGAATTTATTCAATCAATCTAATCAAACCCTCATCACTTGGGGCATTTCAGTTTTTCGTACCTCACGGTCAAAACTGAGTGTTCCATGCTTTTCATCACTTGGGGCATTTCATTTTTTTATACCTCACGGTCAAAATTGCATGTTCTATGCTTTTCATCACTTGGGGCATTTCAGTTTTTCATACCTCACGGTCAAAACTGCATGTTCAATGCTTTTCATCACTTGGGGCATTTCATTTTTTCGTACCTCATGGTCAAAACTGCATGTTCCATGCTTTTCAAATCACTTGATCGCCATGTTTAGTTTTTCAAACCTCACGGTCAAAAACTGGGTGTTCCATACTTTCAAATCACTTGGTCACCATGTTTAGTTTTTCGTACCTCACGGTCAAAAATTGGGTGTTCCATGCTTTCAAATCACTTGGTCGCCATGTTTAGTTTTTCGTACCTCACAGTCAAAACTGGGTGTTCCATGCTTTTCAAATCACTTGGTCGCCATGTTTAGTTTTTCATACCTCACGGTCAAAACTGGGTGTTCCATGCTTTTCAATCACTTGGGGCATTTCAGTTTTTCATACCTCACGATCAAAACTGGGTATTCCATGCTTTCAATCACTTGGGGCATTTTAGTTTTTCGTACCTCACAGTCAAAACTGGGTGTTCCATGCTTTACAATCACTTGGGGCATTTCAGTTTTTCGTACCTCACAGTTAAAACTGGGTGTTCCATGCCTTTCAAATCACTTGGTCGCCATGTTTAGTTTTTCGTACCTCACGGTCAAAACTGGGTGTTCCATGCTTTTCAAATCACTTGGTCACCATGTTTAGTTTTTCATACCTCACGGTCAAAATTGGGTGTTCCATGCTTTTCAATCACTTGGGGCATTTCAGTTTTTCGTACCTCACGGTCAAAACTGGGTATTCCATGCTTTCAATCACTTGGGGCATTTCAGTTTTTCGTACCTCACGGTCAAAACTAGGTGTTTCATGCTTTTCAATCACTTGGGGCATTTCATTTTTTCGTACCTCACAGTCAAAACTGGGTGTTCCATGCCAATCAAATCACTTGGTCGCCATGTTTAGTTTTTCATACCTCACGGTCAAAAACTGGGTGTTTCATGCTTTCAAATCACTTGACACCATGTTTAGTTTTTCGTACCTCATGGTCAAAACTGGGTGTTCAAAATTCTTTCTTCTGTGCTTCAAGCATCACACTATTCTTTGAATTAATGTGCTGCTCGCACATCAATTCAAAGAGGGGCAAAATGTAACACCCCAAAATTGACATCTTGCAACCCTAACCAATTTTGTTGCATTTGTCATTCTTCTAAATCATCAAAGTCCTATTATACTAGGCAATTCTGAGTTTTCACTAACTCTACTCGACATGAGTGTCAACTACAGAAAATCCTAAATCTGTATTAATCATACATCATATTTAATTCTTAAATATCTATTTGGCTAAACAAACCCTATGATCGAATTAATTTAATTATAAAGTCCTAGCACTTTAATTAAATTAAATTCACCCTCTTTAGCTAAGACACATAAAAAAGGAATTAAATAATATTTAATTATTAAATAAATATACTCATTTTCAATAATTGAATTTAATATTCAGATAATTGAGAAAAAGTAATTATGAGGTCATATTTATTTAAATAATTAGATATTCTCTCAAAAATCTTTCTTCTATTCAGAAATGGAAACTTTGAATTAATTATGTTTTAAAGAGAAATAAAACAATCAAATTCAAATAAAACAATATTAAATCAAAGAGATAAAATAGTTAAAATAGGAAGAAAACAATTTATTGAATTCTTTTCAATAAAGCTTTCTGTTTTTAATTGGCTTTTCTATTTGTTTTATTTCAAAATAGGAAAGTTTCTATTCTGATCCTCTCAGAGTCTATAAAAGAACTCTCTTTCTCCATTCAAACTCCTGGATTATTCCTTGAAAACTTTACTCAAAATTGCATTGTTAGAATACTAAATTGTTGTCTCATTTTCTTAATATCATATAGATTAATTTCATATTGCAAATAGTATAGCTTTCAATTTCTAGAATAATGGCATTTAGTGATCATACTTAGATTATCTTGCATATTTCAATTTCTAGTATAATCTTGCATTGCATTGCATTCATGATGATAAATCCTTCGTTCTTAGATTGGTCCATGGTTGTGAGACTCTCGTCCTGAGAGCAATTTCAAAAACCCCCATCTAGATAGAAGGCAACAGGTCAAACCACACAGGCAGGCAGGATGAATAACTCATATTCAGTCTTGTTTGTACCTGGTGAAGAAGGACTATGTTGAAGTGTGTGGTTGATTGAGAAGGCCAAAATTAACACATACACTTGCAACTATTCCAACTGCATGTGTTGTATCTAGTCTAGTATGTACAACATACATGAGTTTTCCAATCATAGATCTATATAGGGTTTGATTTACCTCAGTTGACTTGTCTTCCTTTGTCTGTTTGCATCTGGTTTCCATAATTTTTCCCACTGGCTTGGAGTCCTCCATCTTGAATATCTTGATAACCTCTTTGATGTATTTGGATTGTGTGATGTAGATGCCTTCATCCTGTTGAAGAATCTATAGATCAAGAAAGAATTTGATCTCCCCAAACATTGACATCTCAAACTCTTTTCTCATTTCATTAGCAAATGATTTGCATAACATATCATTACCTCCAAATATGATAGCATCAACAAATATTTTAGCAATCATAATGTTATCATCAGTATATTCTTTTAAATATAGATTAATGTTATCACTTGTTCTTACAAACCTAATACTTATGAGATAAGAGTGAAGTCTTTTATACAATTCTCTTGGTTCTTGTTTCAATTCATACAAGGCTTTGTGTAGTCTACAAACCATGTTCCTCTTGTTAGGATAAACAAACCCTTCTAGTTGTTCAATGTATGCCTCTTTTTCTAGTATTCCATTTAAGAATACAGATTTGACATCCCTTTGGTATATTTTGAATCCTTTGTAGGCAGCATAAGCAAGTAAAATTCTTACTCCTAGTCTAGCTACGGGTGCAAAGGTTTCTCCATAGTCAATATCTTCTTCTTATGCATACTCTTTTCATACTAATCTTGCTTTGTTCCTTGTGACTTCTACATTCTCATTTCATTTGTTTCTAAATATCCATTTGGTACCGGTGACATTTTTGTAATTCATTCTAGGTACTAATGTCCATGTTCTGTTCTTTTCAATCTTCTCACTCTCTTCATTCATAGCACTAACCCATTCTTGATTTTCAAGTAAAGTATTTGTGTGTGATTTTATACACCTACTAAGAAGGACACAACACTTCAATAGATCATTACATTATTGAAAATAAGGGTTAGAAAAAGTGTATCAAATCACTAATATCGACCTATTGCTTCCTATCTAGGATGAGTTTGAAGAATGCAATAATCATGCCCTCATATTATGCACAAATCAGTGACATATACAACCTAAGAATGAAATAATTGAGTAAAAACTACTCTAGATATTCAAGAAACATGCATATTAACTCTAAAAATGAAGATAATAACAATGCATAATATCAAAGCTAAGATGCAACATAATCTCAATAGCATAACAATGATTTTTAACTCAAAAAATTAAGGGCCATTTGTGCTCAAAATTCATCCTATTTACAGAAGAACTTGAGAGTGAGAGGAGAGAGGAAGCCATTAATGGAGGTGTAAGAACATTAATGGTGCATATAAGAGGCATTAATGAGGGGATAATTAATGAGGTATGGGTGAAGGGAATATGCAATAAATGATGCATTTAAGAGGCATGGTGAGGGTTTAAGGAGAATGGGTGAGGGTTTAAGGTCAAGCTTGAGAACTTTGACTTTTGGGAGTGTGTTGAATTCCAAATCACAAAATTAGGAATGTGACATCATTAGGAAGTGAGTTAGGATGAGATTAAGATTAGGATTAGGCTTAGAATGGAGGAATAGGTTGGGATGGGTTTGAACCTAGGGTTGAGGTGGTTGAGGTAGGTTAGGTTAGAGTGAATATTAATGAAATGAATTATATTTAATGTATTCATTCAAAAATAGGGAAATTAATTATTTAAGCTTTTGATTGCTTTTGATTGTTTTTTATAATTAATTTAGGACTATAGCCAATAAATTTAGATTAATTTAGGCTAGGGGATAGGATTTTTCAAGTGATGAGGTATAATAGGGATTTTATTTAATTCCTTTTAAATTAATTTCCTGAGCCATGTTTTGATTTGAATTGTTTTGAATTGAATTGATTGGATTTGATTGATTTGGGCGATTAATAAAATTTAGTGATTAAATCACTTAGGAAATTAAATCTAATTTGAATGAATTATGCCAACTGATTGAAAAGTTGTCTTGACATAATTGGGGGTATGATCACACTTAGGAAAAATAGGGTCTATGGTTAGAGCAGACCAAATTAGGGTGGTTACATTTTCCCCTCTTTGAATTGATGTGCGAGCAGCATATTTGATTCAAACAAAGTTTTTTTATGTTGACTTCAGATAGTTTGATAATTTCGCTCATGATCGAATGAAATGTCTGACGAGATTAGTCTTGCACTTGATTGAACTAAACTGGTAGAATTGACTTTGAGCTTGATCGAACAAAGGTCAATAAGAAAAGATCTTAAAGATACCAATTCTAAACTTGGTTGTCATCCAAAGATTGATAATACTAATTCTAAACTTGCTTGTCATCCAAAAGTCAGTATGAAGCTACCAGGAGCTTAATAAGAATCTAAGAAAAAGTAGACATAGGATATCCAGCTTGTGAGAACTGAAGCCTTCAATCCAAGAGTTCCAACTTAGTCAAGGAACCGTCATGCCTTTTAGTTTTTTGATAACAAAGTCATTTTTAATGTTGTTTTGAGAAAGAATTTGATTTGATGATAGTTTGATCATGCCCCCTTGGGAACAAAATTGAAGGAAAGAATAAAATAAAATCTCTCTGTTGAAATGATGCATCACTTGCAGTGATCGGTTAGGTCAAGAAAGAATGGATTAGAAGTGAAGGAATGAAGGTGTGTTAAGAGTAAACACACGGGGACCAAGTTAATTATGTGAAAAATAAGAGTTTGGTGTCTAATAAAATGATGTCTAACCAAGATTTTGATGAAATGTGCAATTTTGATGATATAGAACCTGAAAAACTGAGTTTCAGAACATATGGAGCAATTGTGCATTTTTTAGGAATTGTTATAAAAAAAATTATTGTACTGTGTAAAATGGCATAGGCACCTTTGATTTGGTTTCTGATTGATCAAAAAGAGAACAAACTGAGTTTGAATTGTCTGGGAGAAGTTTTAGAGCTCCTAAATAGCTCAAAAAGTCTAATATATATCTCAAAAATCACTTTTTAACTATTTATTTTCACTTTTATCCTTGGCAATTCAAAGAGCTTTGTAGAGAAGATGGTGGTCCCCATGTACAGGCATCATTTCAAGCTTGGCCATTGCCATCAGCATCCAATTGACTACCCAACTTTGGTAAGTACCCGAAAACATACTTTTTGAAATTTCCATTTTTCAATTTTATGCAATTTATAGCCAATTTATTCCTGCATTGCATCCTACCTTTTGCATCGCTTCTTGTTAATCCCACGCCACTTCTGGTTTTTGACCAAATTCCCAGGTCACACCCTGCAAATCTAGATCGCACCCTATTATGTCACATGCTATAAAAAAAAAATTGGTTTTGCCATTTTTTGCACCCTATTATAACAGGGTCGCACGCGGCATCTCATGTCGCTTCCTGTGAAAACAGGCTCGCATCCTGGATGCCCCATCGCATCCTGGAAATTGGGGATCACATCTAGTAAATAGGATCATACCCTGTAAAAATAGGGTCATTTATGGCTTAGTAACATGTTAACTGCCTAGTTTTTTTATGTGTCTGTTATATGCCCAAAAGACTTAGTTGATAGTGCACCTGCTTAGCTGCCTTAGATAAAGTGTTTGTTTGAGCTTTTCTGAAATGACTATCTGTTGAGCAGGTTCCATTTGAGGTAGTTTCATTTTGGAGCCCATATCCTAGATGAGTGCTTGATCTATCATAGTTTTTTACTGCGAAAGAGCTAGAGTTAGTTGAGCGTGTCAGTTTAGCGGCATTGAGGGATTTACCCGACATTAGGGTAAATTAAGGGTTGTTGACTGCTCTAGCCTAGAGATGGCATCTAGAGCACAACACCTTCCATCTCCCTACTAGAGAGATGACTGTTAAACTGGAGGATGTGTGGAAGATTTTGAGATTTCCTATGATGGGCTGAGAGGTCCATTTTGACTCTACTTTTGCGACATCCATTGCTAATGCTCGACGATTCTTTCAGGATGATAGTATTGCTCATCAATATCTGACATGGGATTACATGTGTGATCTCTATGAGAGTCTTCCTACATACTTAGCTGGGTTGATTGGAGGTGTCCTTATGCCTGACTAAGGACAGCACGAATTCATGGTCAACTGGGTTGATATGCTTGAGCAGATGGTCGCTGCTAGATGGAGATTTGCATGGGGCAGTTGCATATTAGCTCACATGTACAGAGAGATACATGAGATAGTGTACCATCATACTCGGAGAACAAAAGTTGATATCTTAGTTCTTCATATCTGGTCCTAGGAGTACATCCCAGTTACATGGATGATAGACGACAGATAGCAGGTGACAGAGCAGCCCTATGTGTACATGTATGCTGGTTGGATACAACAGCCCCATCTAGGAAAGGTGGAGTACATGCACCGCATTTTAAATGATGTTACTGGAGTGATATGGTAGTCATACCTAGATTGTGAGGAGTGGATATCAGGTAGACAGAAGATGTCATATTTTTTCCAGAGTAAGTACCTCATTGGCAGGTCCAGGTATATTATTGAGAGATTCATAATTACACGGGTGTTGAGGCAGTATGGCCAATTATAGGGTTGATGTCAGGACCTTACGGTATATGTTTTGATACGTGATGAGACACCACTATGGGGGTGGCAGTTGGGTTATGAGACTACTTAGAGGGCCATTGTAGAGATGGTAGCTGTGCTGTGGGATCTTCAGCCTGATGTAGTCGATGCAAGTTGCTCAGCAAGTTATCTTACAGAGATGAGACAGTACCTGATGCCTTGATTTACAGATTTGGAAGAGGGGATTCCTCAGATTGAGGACCCATTAGATTATGATCTAGTAGAGGATTGACTAGCTAGAGGTTAAGGAGGAGCTTAGAGGGACAAAGGAGCTGGAGGTAGGGATGGAGGCAGACATGGAGGGAGACATACACCTCAAAATAGAGGGCAGGGACTTGATGATGATGAAAATGCAGATGATAGGGGTGGTGGAGCTATTGGTGCTAGGGGTGGCACTAGCGGCAATGGGAGTGGTAGGTGCACCTGGTTCACATTTGTTTCTCCTTGAATTGATCCAGGGCCATTAATCATAGGGGAGCAGCAGAGATAGCAGAGGCAGCAGTAGAGGCCACAAGATAGGCCACAGGATAGGCCCTCAGGGAAAGATACAAGTAGGGGTTCTGGTAGTGACGAAAATCCTTTATCATAGTGTGAGTGGGAGCAAGAGAAGTTTAGGGCTAGGATCAGTACCTTAGAGGCCAGGCTCACCATAGAAGATGCTTTGTTGGCTTACAGAGATACGCATCTTGAGAGGCTTAGGGTGGAGAGGGATACGCAGGCCCGTACTACAGTACACCAAGGCCAGAGAGAAACATACTATTATGCTCTATATCACGTAGCAGTGCCAGAGGGGAAAAGAGTCGTATCTTTTGTACATTTGGCTCAACAGTCATATGGTTCCATTCCACCACCAATGGCTCCATTTGTACCACCTCCTCCTCCTCCAAATCAGGGAGAGGGGGGAAGTCATACATGATGCATCTTTTTGTACTATTTTTGTGAGATCATATTGTATATCTGCATCCTTGTGGGACCATTATTTTGTACCATGATATCCATAGGTGTATATATTATTCATACTGATTCTCTGATACTCTTTTTGTAGATAGTTCCATATTTTGACCTATTCCACGATTTGATATATATCTGATGCAGCTTTTCCTGATTCTGACATGTTCATGGGTTCTTTTTACTTTTGATAGATGTTGATGCACATGTGATGTATGTTTATCTTGGTCTCATGATGAGTTAGATTAGATGATGACATTATTTATGCTTTGTGATTGATTACTAATATGAATGTGTTTCAATTGATACTAAATAAATAAGAAAATGTATGTTTTTGAGATTTTATTTATGCAAGTAAACGTATGGATGCATTTTTAGGATGTAAAATGAAATGCAATGCTTTGAATGTTTTTGTTTTTGTATTTTATTTTCTCATATATGAATGTAGAATGTATGTTATGAATATGCAACGACATTGATATCAGTAATATTTTGATGATGTAATTAACTTGGATTAATGAATGAAATTATAAATCATTTTGAGCTCAAATCCCTTATATTGTTTCTTTCGTAGTAAAAAATGAATCATGCAATCTCTAAATGCATCTACATGCAGACTCTTAGGACTGTCACTGATTTGTAGATATTGTAACATTTTTATCATCATTAGGCACTTTTTAGAATGGATACCACCTAATAGTACAACAATCACTAATACCCACTGATATTATGAAAGTATGAATACTATGTTATTGGATGCAATGTCAGAAATAGACTTAGGCATCAAGGCATAGAAGCCAGGATAACAAGTTGGTCACTTTCCTTTTACTATATTAGAATATGTGTAAGGTAAGATATTGGACCCGCAATGACCTTGAAAATTCATATCCTTGGGTACATTATGTTTCATACACTTTTGTGAGAATATGATTTTAGAAAACAGACAAGGAAATTGTTTCAACCTCACCATAGTTTACACATAACAAAGATTGATATATATGCGGCTATCCACTCATGTTGGTAGCTCTTACCAT
Organism: Thuja plicata; assembly: GCA_018584345.1. Taxonomy (NCBI): domain Eukaryota; kingdom Viridiplantae; phylum Streptophyta; class Pinopsida; order Cupressales; family Cupressaceae; genus Thuja; species Thuja plicata. Next base: position 400,829 of record MU215619.1, read on the forward strand.
AAACATCCAAGTTAGGTGAAATTCATAGGATCATTTGGAACAATCATTAGACGCAGAAAACTAAGAAAATGTTATGTCCCCTTTCATTACAACTCTTTTTCTTTGCACAGATGTCGTGGAGTAACTTGGAAGACATAATAATCATCAATTGAGAATCAATCAAAGAAAACTTATAACTTCTTAGATGCCCCTAGTTAAAATATTATAGGTACATAAAAGAGTCATAATCAAACCAAGATCAAACTGTGTGCTTAAGTAGTTTTTGAAAAATACTATTGATTCATTTTTCAAGTGCAGCAGAGATTCATCAATCAAAATTGGGAATTTTAAGAAATATGTATTCCATGTCTGTGTATATCCTTGTCTCTATTCGCAATCCAATGTAGTGCTTAGGGACACCATTTTATGTGAGTGCAATGTTTGTTCTAGATAGGTGTTTGGTAAAGACACACCCTTGTTTTGTGAAAGTGACATTTTGATGCAAGTATCAAGAAGCATTGTGTTGGAAGGAAAAACATCCTAGCATGACCTAGCAGACACAACCTAACATGCTAGCAAAGATGCCCCCAGTGCAGAGTGATTTGTTCCCTAAGATAGAAAATGAAAACAAATCCCAAGCAAGGGTAGGATATTTGTAAGGAAACAGAGTCAACCCATTGCACAGGTGTAATCGTGAAGGCTTAATATTAGCAATGTATTGATAGATAGAGTGCAGACTACAAGTGACGCTTGTTTGCCAGGTTTTCACCACTTGGAAAAGCTTCTCCTTTTGCTACCAAGATGCCTATTTTACCAGGTTTTCATCAAGGCACTTTTCTCTTTTTCAATTTTTTACTATTTTTTCTTTTTTAAATATTTTTGAAATACCAAGGCACCTGTTTGCCAGGTTTTTACCTAAGATACCTTTCTTTTGGACTTTTTCCACTATTTTTGGATTTCTTCAAGATTAATTTTCTAGTTTTTTTGGTATTTTTTTAGATTTTTACTGCATAGGCTCTGCTAGCTAGTCATTAAGCATAGAACCACTCCAAATGTAGAGTACTGATGAGATATGGGAGAACATCTCCCTTAGGTGTAGCTAGTTGGTAAGCTCTAGTCCCAAAAGTTGCAGTAATGACATAAGGTCCCAGCCAGTTTGGTTCAAACTTTCCTTTCTACTCCCTGTTAGGCTAGTTCTTAGGATTCTCTTTCAGAATAAGATCCCCCACTTGAAAGTGTCATGGTTTGACCTTTTTATTGTACCCTTTTGACATGCGTGTTTGGTATACTTTTAGATGATTGAACGCCTATTGCCTGTGCTCATCAAGTAATTTTAGTGCATTCACCCTATCAATGCGATATTTTCATCAGTAACAAAACCTTGTAAAGACACCTGCAAAGATGGGATTTCAACCTCAATAGGTAGTACTGCCTTAGTGCTATAGACTAGGGAAAATGGTGTGGCTCTAGTTGGTGTTCTAATGCTTATTCTGTAGGCTCAATGTGCCAGATTTAGTTGTAAATGCCAGTCCCTGCCAGACTTACTCATAGTTCTATGTAGGATCTTGAGAATATTCTTATTAGATGCCTCAGCCTGTCCATTACCTTAAGGATAATAGATTGAGGAGCAATATTGAAATATGTGAAACTGTGCGCAAAGGTATTCGATGTCTTGGTTTTTAAATTGGCCCCCATTTTCTGTTACAAATGAATAGGGTATCCCATATCTACAAATAATGTAGTTCAAGATAAACATAGCCACCTATTTCCCAGTGGCTTTCATTAACGGCATAGCTTCGACCCACTTCATGAAATACTCAGTGGTCGTAATGATGAACTTGTGTCCACTTGAAGAATTAGGATATATTTGTCCAACTAATTCAAAGGCCCATTGTTGAAATGACCAATGTGTTATGAAGGGTATGAGTTCTCTGGCAGGAGCATGGATGATATTTCCATGTGTTTGACATTTATGACATGTTTTAAAAAATTGAATAGCATAATTTTCCATTGTAGGCCAGTAATAACCTACTCTGAGTAGTTTTTTAGCTAATGAAAATTTATTTGAATGTGATCCACATACACCTTCATGGAATTCTTTTAATGCACAATCTGACTCTTCATGTTCTAAACATCGAACAAGTGTATCGTCAAGACCTCATCTATATAATTTATTAGTAATGAGTACATAATGTGATGTTTCCCTAATCAAGGCTCATTTTTCATTTCTAGATAGATCATTGGGAATAGTTTGGTTAGTGAGGTAAGCAATGATCTTAGTATATCGAGATTGGTCTTGGGCATTTAAAGCACAAATTACTTGGTATTCAGGTGTATCAAAGGCTGGGTGGGATAATTCTTCCACCAAGAATTCATAGAAAAATTGATGTTCCTCTAATTGTAACATGAAAACCAGTGTAGCCATAGCATTTGCAGCTTTATTCTGTGTTCTGGGTACTTGCTGGAATGTGACAAAGACAAAGTATTTCTTTAGGTCATCTACTAGTTCCTTATAGGGTATCAATTTTTCATATTTTATCTGATAATATCCATTTACTTGATTGATAATGAGCTGGGAGTCACCATACACATGTAACTCTACAATCTTCCATTTCATAGCAATTTTAAAACCATTTACCAATGCCTCATATTCAAAAATGTTATTTGTGCATGGAAACATCAATCGTAAGACTTGGGAATCTTGTAGCCTTGAGGAGTTATGAATAGAACCCCCACTCCAGAGCCTTATTGCGTGAAAGAACCATCAAATATCATCTTCCAAGGATACTCAATTAGATGCATAATTGTTTCATCAGGGAACTCAGTTCTTAAAGGCTCATTATCTTGGAGTGGTGAATCAGCTAATTGATCTACGAAGACTTGTCCTTTAATAGCTCTTCTATCTATGTATTCAATGTCAAATTCACTTAGAATGAGCACCCACTTTTCCAGACATCATGTTAATGTTGTCTTGTTTAGGAGGTAATTCAAAGGATCTATCTTTACAATGAGCCTCATTGTATGTGATAGCATACAATGTATTAATTTTTGTGATGCAAAGACAACTACTAAGCAAGATTTTTCAATAATTCTATAATTAAGCTCATAAGATACTAGTGTTCTACTGATGTAGTATATTTCTCTCTCCTTTTTAGTTTCATCCTCTTGTGCCAGCAATACCCCTAGTGATGTGGTTGTAGCTGAAATATATAGGATTAATGGCTTTCCATGGATGGGTGCCATAAGAATAGGAGGAGTTGTCAGGTACTCTTTTAATTCTCTAAAGTTGTCTTCACAATGTTCATCCCATTTGAAAGTGACACCTTTATATAAAAATTTGGTACAGGGTTGTGCTTTGTCTGCAAGTTGTGACATGAACCTCCTGATCGACTGGAGTCTCCCTTGTAATGTCCTCATTTGACTAATGTTGCATGGAGGAGTCATTTCTAGTATAGATTTGACTTTGCCAGGGTCTACCTCAATTCCTTTCACTAAAACAATAAACCCTAAGAGCTTTCATGATTGGACCCCAAAGGCACATTTCTTTGGATTGAGCCTGAGTTGGAATTGCTCCATGCGATCCAATATTTTCCACAAGTCTTCAATATGAGTATCCATTTCTTTTGATTTAGCTAAGGTGTCATCCATGTAATCCTCCATGTTTTTATGCATCATGTCATGGAATATAGTAGTCATAGCTCTTTTGTATGTAGCACCCGCATTCTTTAACCCAAATGACATAACACTCCAGCAAAAGGTTCCCCATGCGCATGTAAATGCGGTCTTCTCTTGATCTTTAGGAGCAATTTTAATATGATTATAGCCTAAGAAACCATCCATTAATGAGTAAATTTGGTAGCCTACTATGAGGTCTATGATCATATCAATATTAAGCAGTGGAAAATCAAATTTAGGACATGCCTTGTTTAAATCTCTGAAGTCTGTACAGATCCTGATAGATTTATCTAATTTAGATACTAAGACCACAATAGAAATCCATCCTATGTAAGCAATGACTTTGATGAATCCAGCTTTCAATAATTTTTCTATCTCCACTTTTACCAGTAATGCAACATGAGGGTGCATCTTTCTTATTTTTTGTTTCATGTGTTTAATCCCAGGAGCTATAGATAAATTGTCCATTATGAATTCAGGATCTAGTCCAGGCATATCTGTGTAAGACCATGCAAATTTGATCTTTTTCTCTTTCAGGAACTCAGTGAATTGTGAATTTTCCTCATCTGACAAAGATTGTGCTAGGTGAACAATTTGAGGAACTTCAATTGTGCCCAAGTTAATTGGTTCTATTGGTTCTATCAAAATTGAAGATCTATCTTGAAAGTGCTCAGGGAGGATATCAAGAATCTCATCTTTTGGCACCTCTGAGAGTTTTTCACCATCAGATACATATTTTGTTTTTACTATTTTAGAATCTGACACTACCACATGGTTTTCACCATCAGTTCTTTTTTCTTTTTATTTTTCAATTTGTGACTGAGAAACTTGATATCCTCCTGTGACATGTTCACGCTCCTTGCATTGGTGGAAGAAGGGTAAGGTTCACAAGCATTTAGATAGAAAGCCAAAGTGTAGTCACTAGGGAAGTCGAGGATATGAGTAGGATCTGTATTAGTACAATCAATTAGGTCTAAATTTATTAAAGACAAGGAGTCAGATCTTGGAAGGACAACATCACATCAACATCAATACTATTAACTGACATGACATATTCTGTTAAGTCTATATCTTCGATGTTTAGATCAATAAGAGTCAGATCATCATTATCAAAGTCATTGTTAGTTATATGTGGACCAAACTCTAGTGACTCATCAGTGGAACTTTTGTCTTCATCTCTCCGTAGAAGGAGGCTCCTAGCTTGTAGTCTTTGAATTTCTTCTTGGTCTTGAAAAATACCAATTTCTTCATCAATGAGTTGGGGAAGGAATACCTCTTTTGCTTCAGGAATATTAACATTGTCAGGATCAGTGTTAGAATGTTCTCTGTATTCCGATGGAGCTGCAAACATGTGAATTACATAAATTTCAATTTCCTCTAGGGAAAGAGATAGATCATCCCACTCATAATCATGGGAGTCTATTATTTAGTCATCAGACCTGTTCAAAAATTCAGCAATAGTTACCTGATGTACTCTATTAGTCACTTGTAGATCAAAGTGTGTCAAATCAAGGACATGTGAAACTATGAATAATTGCCCCCAGTTAGGATGTGAATCCTATTGTCGGGTGTGTCTTCAGTAGTTGTTTCCATTAATGGCACTTATGGAGTGTCATCTGCTATTTCTTCTACCTCTTGGATAGTGGCTGGTGTTAACAAAGGGATATGAATGTCTCATGGTACCTCAAATCTTGGTACATATCTTTCACCTTGATATTCAAGATTCCATGTACCAATATGTAATAATCTCTCAGAGGACCATTGTTCTAGTTGTATTTCTTCTCCTTTATCACTTCCATCGTCAGAGAACAGACTATCCCTTGAAGAAGGGTCTAACATTTTATTATTGAAACCTAGCCCTGTCTTATCTTTGGTATCCCTAAATTCTAGGTGTACGGGTTCAATAAGGCATTTTCCTTTGTCTCCTAAAGGTCCTTTTCCTTTATACCCCATTTTTTTGAGTAGATCGTATCATTTACCATACTTTTCCAGGGATATTTCCACATGTTTTACCTCTGTTTCCTTGGGTTCCCCTGTAAAGCCAGGCCAAGACTGCTTGTTCTTCATTGTCATCCCCTTGAGAGGTAGATGCTTTAATCATACCAGTTGCTTGTGAATTTTTGGCATTTTAGATGTAGTGGGTGTGAAAGATGGGGACAATTTCCCATAGGATCTTGGGGACACTGGAAGTTCTGTCAATGATGGGGTCATGTCCAGCTTGTATTCTCCCATGCTAGTTTCTTCAAGTTTTAAAGTCTTTCCAAATCCTTTCATAACCATGTCTTTTGTAGTCTCAGGTACAATCTCATTTGGAGCTTCCTTGTTATGCGGGACCATACTACCTGCCTTAACATTGTTACAAGTATAATTGGCATCTGTAGGAATTGTTACCTCCACCCCATTATGTGGAAATTTGGTACACTGGTGGTAATTAGATGGTATGGCTTGCATTTCATGGATCCAAGGTCTCCCTAACAGTATATTGTAAGCCAAGGGTAGATCCAAAATTTGACATACAACATTCCTTTCAACTGGTCTGATTCTGATGGGTAGAACAATAAGACCTTTAGAGGATCTCTCTTCTTCATCATAACCTTTGATAGTGTTAGAATTAATCTTTCCTTGGTTGAAAATATGTAATTAAAAGGATAAACCAAGGTATCCTTATTTGTATTTTTCCTCTAGTCCAAGTAGGAGGACATGTCACTATTTTGTAATTCCTTTAATAA
>MU215619.1:435614-479046 GCA_018584345.1 Thuja plicata
AGAGGACCAGTGATACCTGAGAGTACTCAACAGATGGAAATGGGAAAAGATGTTCAAGATATACGGGTGAAAACTAAGTCAAAGTTGCAAGCAGAGAAAATCCTGGATTCACGAGTCCAGAAGACAAATCGACGACAGGTATACCGAGAATACCTTGTCAAATGGTTAGGGTTACCAAAAGCATAAGCGACATGGATGGACGAAGAAGACTGCAGAAAGCAAGGAATTAGTTCGGCATTGTTGATGACTAATTCAAACTAGTTTTTCCTTCTCAGAGGGGGGAGTATGGTGCAGAGCACCCTAGGGTTTAGCTCCAAAGCCCTAGCAATCTAACAGAGGTGGTCTGGGAGCAGATCATGGTTAGCAGTCAGCTTTTCCTAAACCCTAACAGTTCTTAACTCCTAGCGCAAAAGCGGGCCAGTGACATTATGTTTATCGCAAAGTCGCAGGATGATCGGAGATTAGCATGAAACATTCTACGATGATGCGACTATGGTTTATCGCACAGTCGGTAGATGATCGGCGGTTAGTAGGAAACAGTTTGCGATGACATGATAAGGCTTATCGCACAGTCGGCAGATGATCGGCAGTTAGCAAGAAACAGTTTGCGATGATGCGACAAGGCTTATCACACAGTTGGCAGATGATCAGCGGTTAGCAGGAAATAGTTTGTGATGACGCGACAAGGCTTATCGCACAGTCAGCAGATGATCAGCGGTTAAGTTAATAGGTGAGGCGACAATGTGACGACAGTGTATCGCCAAGTCGCAGGACAACGGGTGGTTAAGTCAATGAGTGTTGCGGTGACGCGACAACAGTGTATCACCAAGTCGCATGACAATAGGCGGTTAAGTTCATAAGCGTTGTGAGAGCGTGATGACAGTTTATTGCGTGATCGCAAGGAAATGGTCAGCTCGGTTCAAATCATTGCGAGAGCGCAACAACAATGCATCGCAGGGTCATAGTGTAATTGGCAGTTAGTTGTTAAGTGTTTCAAGAGCGCGACAACAGTGTATCACAAGGTCACAGGGTTAAGGCATGCATGGTTTCAAGACTCGCGACTATGTGATTAAACATTCGGAGTAAGGTAAGTGTCTGATTGAGCCGAGAAAGAACAATGATGCCGCGGTTAGAATAAAAAGATCGGTTGACTTCTCAACATCGCAGAGGGAAGATAAAAGTCAGTGACACGGAGGAAACAGATGTCCACGTCGGCAACCATGCAGGGAATGAGAATGATGACAGGTGCAAGAGGAAGACGAAGAGCTGAGGTAGTTAGAATCCTCAGGCGGACAGGTAACCTAAAAAATGGTTACAAATCAAGAAGAGGCCGAATATATATACTCAAGGAAGAAAACTTGTAGAGGAGGTTGAAGAACTGGAATTGTGAAGGCTAGAAGAATAAGTTTTCAGTGTGTTCTGGGTAGATTTGTGTCATGTACAGACTTCTGTAGAGTAGGATTTTGAATTCAGTTAAGTTCCATGGATGCTTTTTGACTCTTATAATCCGTCCTATGGAGTGTGACCGACAAAAAGCATCCCTCATGTATTTTTATTCTGTTTCTGTGTCTGTGTCTGAGAAGTGGCTAGTCAGAATTGTAGACAAGTCCTAGGCGAGCTAAATGGTACGGCTAGAGAACTTGTAAGGGAGAGAGATAGAAGGATAAAGGTGCATGACTGACTGTATTCTGTCATGAAGAGCAAGATAAGGTAGAGAGTGAAATATTTCAGTGGGTAGGAAACCTAAGAGAGAGGGAGTATAGAAATCCTTCTAGTTAGGGTCTGTGAGTAACCCTAAGAGACTCAAGTTCAAGTCTAGAGGATCCTGAAATGAATCAGATCCAAAGTGAGATTCCTAAGAGAGGGTAGGAATCTAGAAGAGAAAGGTGACCTCCCCATCAGTTTGAACCCAGGATTGAGGTGGTTGAGGTAGGTTAGGTTAGAGACAATATTAATGAAATGAATTATATTTAATATATTCATTCAAAAATAGGGAAATTAATTATTTAAGCTTTTGATTGCTTTTGATATTTAATTTAGGACTATAGCTAATTAATTTAAATTAATTTATGCTATGGGATAGGCTTTTTCAAGTGATATGGTATAATAGGGATTTATTTAATTCCTTTTAAATTAATTACCTTAGCCATGTTTTGATTTGAATTATTTTGAATTGAATTGATTGGATTTGATTGACTCAGGTGAGTAATAAAATTTAGTGATTAAATCACTTAGGAAATTAAATCTAATTTGAATGAATTATGCCAAACAATTGAAGAGTTGTCTTGACATAATTGGGGGTATGATCACACTTAGGTAAAATAGGGTCTATGGTCAAAGAAGACCAAATTAGGGTAGTTACAGTATTAACAAATTTAGGCTAAAAATCACAAATTAAACATATATTGTTCAGGGACTTACTTATTGTTCTCATTCCAGCATTTTTATCTCCTATGATCTAGTTATGTGGATGGTGTCTTCTGACATAATTAGAAAGTACCAGTTCAACTCTTTTTTCATCATTGTGATCATCATCTTGACCTTCATTTTGATCTTCATCACTCGGTGCATCATTGTGAGCAATTTCCTAATTTTTTAGTGTTTGCAACCTGATTCTCGAGTGCATTGTCATGTCACTCAGTAGTGATACACTATTTCTCAAGAAGAGTGTCAGGTTCTTCACTATAGACAAACCTATTGTATTCTTCTAGTTCCTTTCTTCTTTCCTCATCATTTTTCTCAGAAAATTCATCCACTTTGACATTTGCACTTTCAATGATTTTGAGAGGATTTGTTAAGACATTTATATGCCTTGCTTTTGGTAGAATAACCTATAAATATTCCTTCATCACCTTTGAAGTCAAGATTTCCATTTCTATCATCTTTCAAAATATAAAATTAACTTCCAAAAATTCTAAAGTAACTTACATTGGGTGTGTATCCATACCATAGCTCATAAAGTGTCTTATTGGTGTCTTTCTTCAATTGAACTCGGTTTAATGTGTAGATAGCAGTACTGACAGCTTCTCTCCTAAATGTTTGTGTGATGCCTTTCTCAATCATCAGTGTTCTGACACAATCAACAATTGATATGTTCCTTTTTTTAGCAATCTCATTCTGTTGTGGTTTTCTCAGTGCAGAAACTTGTCTTTTAATTCCATGCTTATTACAAAAGTTAGTGAACTCATCATAAATAAATTCTCCTCCTCTATCTGACCTTAGACATTTTAGTTCCTTTCCACTTTTTTTTCAACTATAGCTTTATACCATTTAAACATCTTAAATTCTTATGATTTCTCTGTTAAGAACATAACTGTCATCATTCTAGAATAATAATCAACAAAGAGAATGAAGTATCTATCACCATAATAGCTCTTTGTTCTCATTGGTCTACATAGGTCAGTATGGAATAATTCTAGAATAGAATTATACATGTAGGTTTTGATCTTGAAACTAGGCTTTGTCATTTTACCTTTTTGACAATTCTTACACATGACATGGTTGGGTTTTGACATGCTCGGTAAGCCTCTTACTTTCCTTTTATTGCTTATCCTAACCATGTTATCAAAATTCACATGAAATAATATTTTATTTCACAACCATGTGTCTTCATTTCTAGCCAATAAAGAAGTGGTCTTAATATCATCAAGATAGAAGAGGTTACCTTTTGTTTGTTCACTGGTTCCAATCAACCTTAATCCTGTTTCATTAAAGATCTTTGCCTTTTTGTTCTCAAATGCAACTCAGTGACCTGTTTTATTCATCTGTGAAACACTCAATAGATTATAGTTAAGTCCTTTCACCCAATATGCATTTTTATATCTGATCAATTTCTTCAACATTATGTTTCCTTTACTTTCAAATGGACAAGGTGAGTCATTACCCACTCTTACTGATCCACCATTATAATATTCAAAAGTTTCAAACTTTCCCTTATCTCCAGTCATGTGGTGAGTACATCCACTATCAATGATGCAAACATCATTTTTACTAACCTTAGATATGATTGCATTCTCAACATACCTTTCCTCTTCATTTGAATCATCCTTCTTAGCAACAAATACCACCTCAATATCTTCATTAGATTCGGTGTCAGTGTTCTCAGCTTTGTTCTCAGCCAGGTAACAATATCTCTTCCCTTTGTCCTTGTAGTCTCGGTTATCTCTTCTTTCATATTGTTGGTTGCTTCGGTAATCTCTATCATCACCTCTGTCAAACTTCTTTTCATAAGTTCTAAAATTACTTCTGTCATCTTTTCTTTTTTTAGGACATCTAGCAGCAAAGTGTCCAGCCTCTTTACAATTAAAACATACCAATGGTAATTTACCTTTGTATCTACCTTTGTCGCTCTGCAATCTTGTAGCCATTAGTGCTTCAATCTCATCAAGCTCTTGGTCATCACTATCACTTTCACTATCATTTCTCGTAGTGTGTGTATGACTTGATTTACTTATTTTCAAAGAAGATTTGAATGTAGACTCAATAGATGGTAAGACACTCTTGTCAAAGTTATTCATCTCAAATGAAATAAGTCTACCAACCAAACTATCTAGAGTAACATTTTTATTTTCTACTGCTCTCATTTCTTATATAGCAGATACTCTAATAGCATAAAAAGATAGTAAGGCTCTTAGGATTTTACTTACCACTATTTGTTCTTCAAGTACACCTCCTACTCTTTGGATAACATTGAATACCTCTTTGATTTTGTAGCTATATTAAGTGATATTTTCTCCTTCTTGCATTCTTAGGTCATCAAAATTTCCTCTTAGGCTTTCTGTCTTAGATCTTAGTACATTTGCATCTCCTCCATGCACTAGTTTTAATTTTTCCCCCATTTACTTTACAGTGGTGCATGTTTTGACATCTTCAAATTCAGCATCGGTGAGTGAGGAAGCAAGTTCTATCATCATAGAATTGTGTTCATATTTTTCTCTCAATTGATCAAGTGTGTTTGGTCCAGTAGGCAACCCATATTCAGTATCCAAGTATTGAGTAACATCATTTCTAATACCTAATAGGTGGAGTCTTATCCTTCTTTTCCATGATGCAAAGTTGTCCTTGTTCAACTTACGCGCATCTCATTTACTTGTCTTGTGATATTTTTCTTGAGTCTTTAAACTCTCTTTCTAAGCACACAAGCTCTGATACCAATTGTTATAATAACTGAGAGGGGGGTAAATCAGTGGCCTCAATAATAATCCAATCAATTAACACAAAAAAATTATACCACAAATATAAACCTCTAGTTATCTTTAGTCCTACAAGATGTATGCCCTTAAATAATCTTATCAAATAACTACTACTCAGAATATATTGTTTATCCTTTTTCTTAAGCTTTACCGAATAGCAATCTAACCATTACCAAAATACAGCAAATAACTTAGTGTTTATCAATCAATCTTGTTTTAGTAATGTGTAAAGAAAAACATCAAAGAAATGAACCATATACACATTTGACACATGGATTTTTAATGTGGAAACCGTGTTAGGGGAAAAACCACTTGGGACCGATAACCCAAAATTTTAACTCTTATGAAGTGAGCTCGGCGAAGAGCCAACCCCGTTAAAGGTTACAAACACATTGTTACGTGTGACCTTGTTAGAGGATTTAATATAATAGTTTGTCACTTGATATCTAGAATTTCACTATGCTATCTTCATGATAAATTTTTTGATACTCCTTGGGATGTATCTCAATATATAAAGGATAGTTAAATCCCACTCTATTAAGAGATTTTCTAAATCAATGGTTAAACTAAAACAATATATGATTTGTGCATAAATACAACTTAATCTTTCAAATGTTCAGATCTATTGTAAGCTCATAATACCTTTCTGATCAATGTTTCTTTTTTGTTCCTTTGCTCCACTTCTTTCTTCTTGGTGAATGTTGTTGATTCTTTATTGCTCGGTGTCCACATAAATCTTTAACTCTATTCTTCAGCTTGTTTGATCACGTTTGTATGAAGACTTCTTATCTTCACCAGAATTCTCTTCAACATCCTCTTTTATTCCCCCAATTCATAATGAATTATCTTGTCTCTTTTATAGACATGATTTCACCATTTCTAAGTCCTTGTCTTTCTTTTTCTTGACGTGATCTGTAATTCTCACCATTCTTGCTTTAAAGATTGCTTTAGTTTTATCCCATAGATTTCTTATTGACAACTAGAATAAAACTAGCTTTAATCTCTAGCTTATCTGTAGCTTTAAATTGGTCAATGAAAATAATGAAATCAATTAGTTAACTCCTTATTTTTCTCCTGCCAGTTAAATATTTTGTCATTTCTGAACTTTAGTTCTGATCAGTGTTTAACTCCTTGTTTGCTCGGTCTTGACTTCAATTGTCCTTGGGCATCTCTGTTTGTTGGGGTTGTCTGTCCATCGGGAAACACTGTGACTTTCAGTTCTACTCGGGTATCACTTTGGTTCTGCTTGGTAATGCTTTCTAAGGTATCTTTCTCGGGTATCACTATGCTTTTATCAGGGTTCTCTATCTGTCGGTGTGCACTGTCCATCGGTGTTTGTTGTCACTTAGAGTATACTAAACTTTTATGCATTACTGATAGCATAACCTTTATCTCTTTGGTTCTTCAAAGTATTTGACAATATTTATATGACCAATTAGATTATATAAATTTGACATCAATGATAATACAATACATTAAATGATTTAATGTCTTGCATTAAGTTTCTATAGCTCAGTGATCATCAACTTAACATTTTCAACATTCAATCAGTTATAGTTCATCAATCTCTCCCTTTGGCATTGATGGAAACATACTACATAATACTAATACAATATGAAATATACTTTCATAAATTTACCAAACTTATTGTTCTATAACCAATACAAATATCTGGCTCTCGGTAAGCTCATATAGCTTAGATTTTATTCTTGCAGAGTACTTTCTTCATTCTTCATTTCCTTCACTGGATACATGTAGCAACTTCTGCTTTACCCTCCTGTCTGTTAGGGAAAAATATTTCCAAACCAATAAATAATGAAGCTTGTCCTTTATCTATCCCAACAGAAATTACTAACACTAGTGATTATACTAACATGCAAGTATCCCCCCACCATGATATAGATTTGGACCTGAATCCTCTATCTATTATTGATTCAAATCCAGAACTAGACATCCCCTCCCAATCTCCAGAAGACAGAGTCCAGGTTATTGAGCACAAAATGATCTTGGTTGGAGGAATGATGAATGATCTAAGGGAAGTTCAAATGGATATTATTAAGGAATTAACTCAATGGCATAGCAAATTTATCAGCAAGAATAATGAAATGGGGAATAGTATAACAGAAACTGATAAGTTTACAGAACCTCAGTATATTGTACCAATTGAATTAGAAAGTATTAGTAAAGAACTAAAAATTATTAACAATCATGACTCTCTTCTTGAATAATATGGAAAAGACCTGATATACTTTGAAGATGGGATTAACACTAAATTTTTAAGACAGGATCGACAGGACGAGGTTGGGTGGTCTAAAATGGACCCTAAGATCAATGAACTCACAAAGGACATTATGACTGCTACCAATGATATAAAGATCTTTCTAGATGGTATAACTAACTCAAAAAGACAATTAGGTATTTCCAATACCATAGAACAATTATCTAACCCTACAATTCTTAAAATCAAGAAAAAGCATGGTAGGAAAACTATAAATGAATTAAGATGCACTGATGGTAATGTTGATAATCATCCAAAATTAATTGACCTAATTAATGTAGGGAAGGTAATTTCCTTCCCAAATCACAATGAAAATAACTACGTGCAATGTTAGGGGCTTTAATTCCCCTAACAAACAAAGACTAATTAAGAGAAACCTTAATTTATTTGAATCTGAGATAATTATTCTTCAGGAAACCAAATTAAATAAGGAAGAGAGAAAACTCTTTAGTCAAAAATTAGGTATATGGAGATCAGAGATGATCCACTTTGTGGGTGCCTTCGGTGTTCTTGTCATCATCTAGGACCAGAGGAAATTTATAGTAGAGATAAAAGCTAAACATGATAACTGGGTACTTTGCTCAGTCAAAAGTATAAAAAGTCATCTGAAATTCAATCTCTTCAATGTCTATGGCCCTGTTCACAATCTTGAAAAGAGAGATTTGTGGAAGGCTCTGGGAGATCAATTAGTAAACAACCAGAATGAAATATATTTTAGGGGGGAGATTTCAATGCAATCCTAGGCTGTAAAGAAAAATTCAGGGATCTTAATACATATCCTAGTCACAAAAAGACTTCAGCCAATGGTTCATCAATAATCATTTGATAGACATTCCGACTAATAATGTTTTATTTACTTGGAATAACCGTAGGACTAGATTTATCCATATAGCAGAAAAATTAGATCACTTCCTAATCAATAGAGATATAGGAAATTTTGATTTTAATACCATTGCTTAAATCCTAACTTATGTCGGATCTGACCATTTTTTGGTCAGATTAGTTATGGTGGAAAATTTTAAATTGCTTAGAAGCCTTTTCAAATTTGAATTTATGTGGTTCCAAGACGATAATTTTATGCATCTTTTAGAATAGTGGTGGAATCAGATCAAAGTCTCTGGCTCAAAAATGTTATGCCTAGTCTCTAAAATTAAAATTATTAAGCATAAGATTATGGACTGAAACAAAGAAAAATTCAACAACATTTTTTAACACAAAACCAAAATTGAGATGGATATTACAGCCTTAAACAAAGAATTTATAGAGAAAGGTATGAATGAATCTAGATATAACAAAGAAAAAGACCTAATGGCTAACCACACTGAAATCTTATTAAAAGAAGAAGTCTTCTGGAAACAGAAATCATGAGAAACATGATTGAGTGAAGGAGATAATAATACAAAAAATTTCCATAATAGCGTTAAGAATAGAAGAAATATTAACCAAATTTCTAAGAAAAAAAATTCAAATGGAGATACTATAGAAGAACCAGACCGTATAGCAGAATAATTTATGCAATTCTATCAAAATCTTCTAAACAATTATGAATCTATAGATTTAAATTCTCAAAGAGATCTTTTATCATCAATGCCAAAAATTATCTCAGATGATGATAATAAACTGATGAAGAGAAAATTTACTATAGATGAAGTTAAAGATGCTCTTTTTCAACTTCATCTAGATAAATCACCTGGACCTGATGTTTTTCAAGTAGGTTTCTTCCAAAAATGTTGTCATTTTCTCAATAAAGATATCTGGTGAGCTGTTGAAGAAACTAGAAACTCTGGTACATTGTTATCAGAAATTAATAATGCCTTTTTTACGCTCATCCCTAAGAAAAATGACTATATTAAACTAGGGGATTTCCATCCTATCTCCCTATGCAATTCAATATATAAAATCTTATCCAAATGCTTAGCTAATAGACTAAAAACCTTTTTTCCTTCAATCCTCTCTAAAGAACAAACTGGTTTTGTTCCCAAAATATCTATCCTGGATGGGATAGTTATAGCTCAATAAATCCTCCATACAACTCAATACAATAAGGATTCATGTATGATTATTAAAGTATACATACAAAATCCTATGACAAAGTCGATTGGAGATTTCTATGTAAATGTATGGAAGCTTTTGGCTTCTCCAAACAATGGATAAACCTGATTTCTAATTGTATATCAACACCTAAAATCTCTCTCCTTATTAATGGAACACCAGAAGGTTTCTTTCAAATATATCAAGGTATTAGACAAGGAGACCCTCTCTCCCCTTTTCTATATGCCATCATGGTAGAGCCGTTAGGTAGATCAATATCAAAGGCACATACATAAGGAAAAATATTAGGCATCAAAGTGGCTGATAATGTACCCAATATAACACATCAGTATTTTTCTTATGACACAATATTCCTGGGTGCATGCAATAAAAGGGAGGCCAAAGCCTTTGAAGATATACTGATAGTATATATGAAAGCCTCTGGGAAAAAATTTAACCCCAGTAAATCTGAAATCTTTTTTATCAACACTCCTCTAGAAAAAGCTAGATAAATATGCAATATCTTAGGATATGAGATAGGACATTTCCCATGTAAATATCTAGGAATCACTTTAGATAAGGGTTCTCATAGCTCCAAACTATGGAAACATGTCATTACTAAAATTCAAAACAAAAAAGAAAGTTGGAAAGGAGAATGGCTCGCTAAACCAGGAATGACAACTATGATTAAATCTGTTCTTTCGGTTATCCCCAGTTACCAAATGTCAATCCTTCTTTTACCAGAAAAAAATAAATCAATCTTAGATAAACATCTTAGGGATTTCTATTGGCAAGGATCTTAAAAAGACAAAAAGCTAGCATTAATTAAATGGGATAATATCTGCAAGCCAACATCTATTGGTGGTTTAGGAATAAAATATTTACAATGGCAGAACGACGATCTTGGAGCCAAATTAATATGGAGATTAGTACAAGATCCAAATAGTAAATGGGCCTCTATTCTTCTAAATAAATATATTCCTTATGTAGATCCTCTAAATATATTTAGATCGTGCAGTCATGTCAAAGGATCTTGTATTTGGAACTTTATAATAAATACTAGAGATATTATCAATAGGCGCCTTACTTGGGACATAGGAAAAGGTGACAAGGCCCTCTTCTGGTAGGACTTATGGGGTGGTTACTCACCTATGAATATCTTTGGTCTATCCTAGCCCACCATTGAATATTTTAAGAATCTATGGGGTGACCAAGTTCAATATTATATATCTCCAGAAAATGGTACATCTTGGAAAGCTTTGGATAATATTCAGCTTGATCATCTAGAAAAACAAAAATTAATAGCTATTCTTAATGAAAGAATCATTTCCTGCAAAAACATGGAGGATAGACTAATATGGATAGGATCAAATGATGGTAATTATCTACCAGACAATCGTAAATGATCAAAATATGGATTCCCTAGATATACCCTTGAACCTTTGCTGGAACAAAGTATGCCTCCCAAAGGTAGGTATGTTCCTATGGGTAGCCCTTCAAAACAAAATATTAACTGCAGATAGATTTAGCAAGCTAGATTTTGAAGGACCTTCTAGATGGCCCCTTTGTGAAAAACAAGAAGAAACAGTTGATCATATATTCCTAAATTGCCC
This sequence comes from Thuja plicata, assembly GCA_018584345.1. Classification (NCBI taxonomy): domain Eukaryota; kingdom Viridiplantae; phylum Streptophyta; class Pinopsida; order Cupressales; family Cupressaceae; genus Thuja; species Thuja plicata. The sequence goes on from MU215619.1 coordinate 446,729, forward strand.
TTTTACACAAGAATGTTGGAATTGGCTAAGGAAATGCCTAAACTCGAGCTTTGTCATGCCCACAGACATCGTAGACTATCTTAAAGCCTGGCATATTTTAAATAAGTATAGTTTATATAAGGATATGTGGATAATCTCCCCCTCGATCGTGATCTGGGAGATAAGGAAAGAACGAAATAGGGGAATCTTTACCAATCAAAAACTAGATTTTAGATCACTTACTAACAAGATCAAAGTTGTAATAGTAGAAATTATTAATAACAAAATTTGTAACCTTATTAGTCTAGAAAACTCCTTTACTTTATTGGCTAATAAAATTAGGAAAGTACGGCCAAAATTGTCAATCCAAATTGTCAATCCCTCCACTGTACGGTAAAGGTGGTAGTAAGACTAAAAAAGAAATAAATTCATGCAAATGGTCACCTCCCAAACTTGGTTGGCACAAATTAAATTTTGATGGCACTTCAAGAGGGAATCTGGGTACTGCCAGGATAGGATTCATTATTTGTGATTGGAATGGAAAAGCCATTTTAAAATGCGCAAAATCTATTAAACCAACAACAAATAATATGGCAGAATGTAAGGCAATCTTAGAAGGAATCAAGCTCTGTAAGCATAAGGGAATTCTGAAAATTGAGATTGAGGGTGACTCTCAAATTATTATTAATGCAATTAGGACAAAGAAAACACCTAACTATAAATTAAATTCTAAATTAGAAGATATTATAGATATTCTTAACATCGTTCCCCAATACAAAGCCAAACATATTTTCAAAGAAGGTAATAAGGATGATGACCTTCTTATGAATATGGGTGCTGACAGAGCTAACTTCGTAAGCTATGAGAAGGAAGCTTAGATATAGTTAATATCTTAGATTTTTATAATCCATTTTCACCCTCTAGATATATTTTAAATTTATCCCCTTATTAGACTAAGACAGCAAATCACTTTAGAATGCACACAATCCTTTTAATATTTCACTAGTAACATTCTTAATAGTACTACCCTACTCACAATACTCTTGTTAATAGGAAAAATAGTTGTCATCATATTATAAATAATAAATCATTATTATTATGTATTTCCACCTCCCCCCCACATAAGTATTGGCTCTACCTTCATTTTTAGATAAGCCTAGACTCGCGACAGACTAAATAGTCATCCCACATGATCAAAATATGCTCCCGAGATCTCTAAGATCTAGCAAGTACAGAGTAGTGAAAATTTAATATCCTAACCTACATCTGTAATAAAGATATCAAGGATACCGCTAGTTTTCACAAGTGAAGGAAGAAAACATTGATGATTAAGTTAAATCGTGCAGTATAACCTTTCCATAGTATGAAAATATGTGATAATTATATGCTCATCTTGGAAAATCGTGGAGAGAATCATGTAATTTTAATCAATTTGACTCATTCCAAATCTCATTTATATAAAATAATACCTACATTTTTACTTTACTAAGTTTGAGACTGACTATTTTGCAAGGAGTCTGTATATTCCCTCTACAGGTGATGGAGTCTAGATTAATAACATTTGTCCTAAATGATAATTGGGCGAAGGCTTTCAAAGGGATGATCAATCCTGAGAGATGGAATCAAATGCTCAATCCACACTCAGACTCCACAAGAAGGGCTCTGGAAAAAGGAATTGGAGACCAGCGCTTCGCCAATGATTATGCTTTCAGAACTAATGGAAGTATAATTGGTCAATACATTTCCCTCTCTACCCTCGCTGGTAAAACTAAAGAAGAAATCATTCCAACATTGTACATAATCTTTGAGGAAGGCTCACTAGGTGGCCTAGAAAAGATGGCATACTACATAGAAAATATGCTTACTATACCATATCCAGAGGACACTATGAAGATGGCGATAAAAGACCTGAAAGAAATTCCTAGTGTTCAACGTATTCCAATGATGACTTTCAAAGATGAAAGGAGTTTCGAAAAACATTGACCAGAGATGTCAAGGAATCTTGACTTCTTATATAATGAAATCCTAAAAGAATAGTTGGAGATGGAATGGTTACTTAATTAATAGAGAAAAGAAGGCTACGACATCCCTGTGGAACTTGACAATGAAGAAATCGACAATCTCCATATCATGGCCCCTGAAATTAAAAAATGCTCTTGTTACTCAAAAAAAATAGAGATTGAAGATGATTGCATTGTGATCGTGAGGAAGAAGGAAGCTATATGGTGTTGTCAGATGCTTCATAAGGGATGAGCCTTCTAGTACTACTATGTTTCTATGGGTATCTTCTTTTCTTTTTTGTCCAACTTAACATATAGGAAATGGTTCTCCTCTAATAGATAGTTTGAAACAATATTAAGACTAAGTAGGGTTTTATTTAAGTATCGAATACTCAGACAACTAATATGGATACAGGAAAACATAAGTATATATAATATTTTGTATTTGAAGATATTCAGTGCATTTTCCATGCAGGGTAAATTTATCTTAGCAAATTTAGCAGAAATCTAGCAATATTTCATATAATGGAATCCTTAAAGTTCTCTAAAGATTTATTATAGGAAGAATCAAATAATAGAACAATTGTATATGTTCCTATCCTTAGCCCTTAAGAGTGTTACCAAAAATTCATCTTAGGCTTCTCTTATAAACCTGGTAGAATACGAACAACCATAGCAATTTAACCGAATCATAGTATATATCTATGGAATAAGGAAGCAAATTTCCTACCCTCCCTTTCCATATTATATATATCCAATACATTACGCTAGATATATCAAAACTCAGATTTTAAACTAGCCCCTGCTAGTATGTCTACCCCAATCAAAATTATCTGTAAAAGGAACCAAATTACTTTCACAGGAGATATTTTGACCAAGCATCTCAAAATGGTTATGTTGGATAATCAGTCTCTCATTCTCAGAGTTGTCTACCGTATTTTAGGGCAATAAGTCCTAACAAATGATGAGAGGTATAGAGTTTATGATGACATCACATCAATGTTTGTTGTTGTAGCTTTACGTTGGGGAACTGATAAACATGATATCAGGAGGCTATGCTATATAATTTTCAAATGTAGATATCTTGGAAACCTGGATAAGACACTCCAAAATGTTAAAGAGGACTTTACTATCTCTAGACCCTGATTCTTTGACACACCCACAATCAATGGGAGACATGTTCCTACCAAACCAATTGTATTATTTGATGATCTTAATGCTGCCAATGAAAGAGATCCCATCATTAAGTAGAATATATAATTCCTAATGATATATATGAACATTAAGAAACCAGCTATGGACAACAAGTTTTATGATTACTGGCACATCGATGAGGTGGGTGAAACCGATATGGACTGCTTCAGCAAATCTGACTCAAAAAATCTAGTTGAAATTTGGCTAGAAGAAGTGGGACATAAAGAGAAAAAGAAACAAATAATCTATGACTCAGAAGGCTCTAGAACACAGACAAAGAATTAATTCCAAGCTCTGGACTCTTTTTGTAAAATTCTATGTTACTCTATAGGATCTATTTTCTTGACTCTCATTTCATTTATCAGTTGTAATTTTAATAGTATGGCTATAAGACAAGCCAAACTAAAATCCTCCAAAATTCTAGGTCCTACTTGATGACATGTAACTGATTGAATGTTTGAAGATGTTAATTTGATGATCATGCAAGGCATTAAATTAGTTAATGTATTGTATTGTCATTGATGTCAACTTGATATAATTTGTATGGTCATTGAGATACTTCCAAAGACTTCAAAGAACCTATGATTCAAGGATATGCTATCATTAATGCATACAATTCAAGTATTCACTAGGTGACTATATACACCAACAGAGTGCACCCAATAGTCAGAGTAAAATAACAAAGACACAGTGTTTCCCGATGAGGAAATGCACAGCATTACTGACGAGAAGAGTTACAGTGTTGCCCAATGAGCAAAACACAGAGTAACCCGATGGACAGAATTTCAGTGTTGCCCAACAGAAAAGACAAGGATAGAGATCTTGATGACAATTGAATTCACACTGAAGGAACAGTCATTTATCACCGATGACTAACTGAAGTGTTGACCAACAGAACAGAGAGTTCAAGAAACAACAAAATGCTTAGCTGTCAAGAAGCTAAATATATAGTTAACAGATAATTATTATTGTTTTAATCATCCAGATAAAGCCGGAGATAATTAATTGATTTAAAGCACTTTCTCTAGTTGGAAAGAAGATCTCTACGAGATTAGAATGGAGATTTGATTTAAATCTATTGGCAAAGATTGTTGAACACGCCAAGATAAAGAAAGCCAAGAAAAGAAGAAATCATGTCTATAAGAGACAAACTCAATTCATTATGAATTGTGTGTGTGGGGTGAACAAGAAAGAGGAATGATGCTAAAGGAAATCTGAAGGAGAAGAAAGTCTTCATTTCAGTCCTGATCAACAAGCTATACAAAGAGCTAGATTCTACAGACATCGGCAAATAGTGAGACAAGCATCACAGAGTAGAACAAGTGTGGAGCAAAGGTATATATTTGATTATATTGATCAGTGAATTAATAGACCTGCAATAGTGTTGTTCCTCTCAAATTTGGCACAAATTTGAGTGACCATGTTAAAATTTTCAATAAGGAAAGTTGAGTACCCCTGAAAATTTTTGTGAGAAGGCTTAGTTAGAGTGCTTGAAAAAGATACCCTAGTGATTTTCATCAGATATTACTTGAGAAGAGGGTTCAGTACCTTTCATTTCACATATGCAGTGAGTTCCAACTCCTAAATTCCAAATCTGACATGTTTAGGGAGTAGTCATTTTGAGGTGGTCACCTAAATCTGCATTTTGCTAAGGTACCATTTTGTTGTCCCAGGCCTAGTTTTCTTCTGAATATCTTGCACCCTGTTGAGTTTCATAATTCATTGCTTTGGGAATGTGTTACATGCATATCAAAGAATCTATGTTTCAGAACCCAAGCTATTTCAAATCATTTTGATAAGTTTTCCATATTCCCCAAAGTTGGTTGCCCAGAATTGTTTATATCTTTGTTTGGCCTAGAAATCTGAATAGCCCTATTTGACTGATTATAATTTTTGACCAGTTGATTCAATTGAAAAATTTCCTTTTGTACTATGTTCCAGTGGTCACATACTTCATATTTTACAGTTTTCGGATCATGATGAATCCATTTGAGTAGTTTGTCAATCTGCTTCTGTTGGCACTTTGTTAAGTTTCCCAAAGTTGTTGAATGCAGATTTTTGAATACCTTACTTTGAAGGCCTACATCTTTGATCAGTTGGATAGGTATGACATCATGGTGTGTTCCCAGGTATTGTAAGCATGAAAATAAACCAATATTGCCAATTTTCAGATACCTATCAAATCAGATGACAAGTTTTCTAAAACCATTTTATTAGTGAATAATTCTGATTTCTTGAGTATTCAAGTGTAGAATTACTAATTTGTCCACTTTGGGGTCTTGAAAATGTATACCCGATTGAACATTTTGGATAATTGAGTTTTCCCTTGTATTGTAAACATAAGAGTGTATCTATTTGAAGAGTTTTAGACTCCTACCAATCCAGTTATCCACTTTGCCAGAGCCTTTCCATTTTTGATTTATTAAAATTTCACTGAAAATGCAAAATCCTGAATTAAGTGACCTACTTTGTGTTCTCCCTGTTTACATTCGGTTCAAGGTCAAGTCTAATTGGAAGTTTTTCTGCATTATAGACCTAGAAATGAACTCCTTTGAAGATTTCTAAATTTTGATCAATCCAGTTGATCACTTTTCTAAATTGAATCCAAATCATTTTTCTGCATATTCATCGAGTTTAAAACCAGAAAAGTGTTAAGGTGCTAACTTTGCAGATTTGTATCAGTTGAATAGTTTGCTTTCAGAAGAAAATAGTTGAGGATTCATGTTCCATGTATGACATTGAATCTATGTTCAGAGGTTAAGATTTTGAAGGTTCTTCCTAGTGATTTTATGAACTCAGTATCAAAGGTAGTTTTTGCAGATTGATAGTGCAAAACGGAATCAAGTTTGCAAAATGATCATTTTAAGGAAATGATAACTTTATGTCTGAATGTTATTTTTAAGAACTGATTATGGCATCATTTTCATGGCATGTGAGTGTACTGTCTAACTTGATGGTGAAGTTTCAGAATGTGATTTAGTCATTTTGCAATGACCAATCCAAAAGAGATTTGTGGTGTTTCAACATTTGCACCTGCATAATATTCTGGAAATGCTTAGTTTGATCGGTTGCATATTATGCCTGGAGTAAGATCTGAAGGAGCCCTTTTGCATGCATGCTCATTCTAGATGAATGAATCTTCTTGCCAAGTGTCAGGACCGGATTGTTTGTTTTAGTTAGTTTTTGACACCAGTTCCACAGGCTAGTTATAGTTATATGGTCAGTTTGTGAAATACCAGAAGATCGTAAAGGTCTTTATTTATAATCAAATTTTTCATAGTGGTTTGGATTCAGAGTGTGGGTGTAAGTTTGAGGTACATGAGCAATGTAAATGAATCTCATAAAACATAGGGGATAACTTGTCAAGTTTTCAGCCTTATTGATCAGTGAAACCCTCGATATTTTATGCTTTGAAGATATAGCTTTTATTTTTAAATGTGCTTTTTGGATTTCATTTTTCCATAAAGGATGATTTCAAATAATCAAAGTAAATTATTTTGGTAGGGCACATGTTCAAAAGAAGAATTCTGTGAAATTCTTGGTAGCTCAACAACCAGGGCCTGGATTAGGGTTTTGGAAGACATCACATTTTTGGACCAGCAGCTGTCTATGTGTGTTTGTCAGTGCAAAGTGTATGGAATCATATGCGGCTCAAAAGTGTTTCTTGGCAATTGGTTGTTGCAGATTACAAGCTTTGATCGCTATGATAAGCATTCTATAATTATCTATTTTCAGTATTTTGCACATTAAATAGAAAGTTATAATGGTTTAAAAACAAGAAATTTGTGCTAAGAATTATGAATGGGAATCATGGAGAAACCACATGAACTATAAACACAGGAAGTCTCTGTGCAAATTTGTGGGAGAATGGCTTGTGTCTTGTGCAAATAGCAAACCCAAGAAGGTTGCGCAGGGGTCTATGGAGGGGATCCATGCGTGAAACCGTGATAATTCCATTACAAATGCAAATCACCAAGTGAACAGATCACGCAAGCATTAGAGGAAGATTTATGATGTTTCAAATGGATTTTGAAATGATTTTTTTTGAAAGCCTCTGTATTTAGGGTTTTGCGCAGAATAAGCATAAAAGGAGGAAGTTTAAAAACATGGTTGTTGTAATCCAATTTGCAATTGAAAGGGCATTAAAATCCCACGCAGTAGTATTAAAAGGAGTAGTGGGAAGCTGCAAACACATCAAATGATAAGTGTCCTGTGCAGACAAAGAAGGAAAGAAGGAAGTCTCCTAGACTTTGAAGATGGTTCCGCTGATTTTTATGAGAGTTGTTATGGAATTTAAACAGCAAAAAATACACCAGTATATAGTGTATGTGCATCATAATGGAAAGGGGAATATCTTATGCAATGTAAATTTTGACCAGCAAATACCATGAAGCATTGCGCAGATTTTGGGAGAGCATGTCATAAAGGCTGCGCAGCATATTAGAGAGGTTGTAGTGGAGTATTAAAACATAAAAAAAACCAGCATGGATACTGCGTAGCTTGCCAAGAAAGGAATATGTGATGATTTTGATTCCATAGACCTCTGTTTGATGGAGGATTTGAAACAAAGACATTTTAAAGTCTGCATCACCAACAGCTTGCGCATAATTTTTAGAGGGGAATGAAAGCATTTTTTAATACAAGAGACCAATACCTTGAGGGCCAGGGCAGACCATAGCTGGATTTCTTCTTTTAAATGGGGCATTTCATATCAAATGAAATGCATTGACAAAGACAGAGCTTGTTCACGTCAAAAACCATGATTGGGAAAAAAAATTTGTAGGTTTTAAGTTAAAATTGGCAAATAGGAAACCATGGAAGGGGGCGCCTAGTCTCATGGAAGCATATTATCATGAATATTAGCAATGGAACAATGCCATTAACAAGCAATATGTAAAGTCTTTGAAATTCTAAAAATAATGAAAATGGGATTATCCCATATTGCCTGTGCGTAGACATATTTTAGTATTTATATACAAAGGCGCTCATATAGCGAAATGAGAAGAAGAGCCCAGAGGCTCTTGGCGGTCCCTTGGGAGTTGGAGGATATAATGTATGGTGGGGCCCATAATTTTGGGTGCCTAAATTTGAAAAGTCTTTAAAATATGGAGGGATTTAATCCCACATTGCTTGCGGGATGGAGGTATGGAAGGTTTATAAGCAAGAAGGCTCAATACTAGTTTGAAGAAAGAGTTGGAGGCTCTCTCCATGTGCCCGTGCCTAGACAACCGCTGCCTTGATTTTCATTCCTGAAGATGACGGTAAGTAAATTTTGCAGAAGTGGACACGTGGCATCCATTCGCGTCATTTCTAGAAGATAGCCACCAAAGGAGATAGTCGTTGCGACTTGGAGACTAACTGCTAGTGGTTAGTCGCGAGGTCACCAGATGCCTGAGATAACTGTCATGACTAGGAGATAACCACCAGTCATATGGTCGCTAGATGCTAAGGATAAACCACCAAAGGCTAGTCGCATAGTCACTAAATGTTAGCGATTAAGTCAAAGGGTTTCAAAGACATGGAGACTGTGTAGTTGTGTGGTCGCAAGAAGCTGGCAGTTAGGGTGAAAATTTTTAGAGACAATGAGACTGAGGTTAGTCACCAGGTTGCCAGACATAAAATGCTAAGTCAAATTCATTACGAGACTTGGAGACTAAAGCTAGTCTCCAAGTCTCCAAATCAAACCATGGTTAGTGAAAAGTTCAGGAGACTTGGAGACAAAGAGGAAAAGGTGACCTGGGTTAAAAGGTGAGTTAAATATCAGTTTAGAGAAGCCAGTCAGAACATGCCACATGTCAAAATCTAGTCAGTTTTGGGTAAAAAATGCAAAAAATTGAAGATTTCAAGATATTGAAATGTGCACAAGATATTTTTTTTAATCTTTTATTGCAAATGCTTATCAAATATGCATTCCGGGAGATTTTTGCAATAACATATAAGAATCAGATTTTCACATTTTGGCATCAGATATTCTCAGAGAGATATGAGATTTTGAAGAGGCACTTGCAGAGTGAAATCAAATTTCTTTGTGGAATCAAATATTAATGGAATAAATCTAATTTTGTAAAACTTTGAAAATAAGCTAAGTCATATTTTAAGATCACCGACAGTTTCAAGATCAGATTTTGGAGGTAGTTGAAAACAAGTTTTGAAGCCACCGATGGAGTTCATTTTTTTACTGAGAAAAGATAGACAAGTGTGGACCAGATTTGCAGGGGGGCAGGTGTGAATTGCTCAGTGTTTTTAGGGTTCCCTTTGTCCCTATATATTTCTTTCTTTTCTCAGTTGTAAGGGTTCCTTTTTTCTGCTCTATTTTGGGGTTTTTCCCTGCAGATGTTCAGAGCAGGTCCCTGTTGATCTTGGGAAATTTTATTGCAAATTAGACTCTTATATATCTATGATATTGAAAAAAGATTATTGTCTAGACATGTTGAAGCATAATTCATTAATGGAATACAGTGTAGTTTTCCCTCTTTCGTATTATCTTGTCTCTTTGCATTCTGTTTGTGCTCTAGTGTGTTTCACCTGTAAGGCATTTGAAATACACCTACTATAAGGAAGTATGTCTAATCATTTATGAGTTTCTTTCAAGGAAAGGACTAAGTTTCATAGATAATTTTAGAGAGAAAAGCATTATGATAAGGATTTGATGCAAAAGTATGTATATGAGAGGATAGTTTGTAAGGCACTCTATCTCAGGTGCATGTAGTTTGTAAGGCACTCTACAGTATCTCCATTGGTTTATTGCTACTAATTCATGTTTTCATTGACTCTTAGCCCAAGGGATAGGCACTGGTCTAGGATATAGTTTTCAGTTTTTTCCTCATTCAATATCAAAATCATTTCAATCAAATATACTTCTGTTACTTAGAAGAAACAAGATGAACTCATTAGGGACTCATATCAACAGGATATTGTCCATTTTAGTGATTCCTTGGAGAGTGAATCAACTAGGTTATCCCTCCTTAAAAGGAAGAAGGATGAAAATATTTGTATCACTTATTTATGCTATATTTACAATCACGGTTTGTATGGTTAAATTTTGCATTTGGTTATGCTTGGTCATATGCAGAGTGTTTCATAAAGTTAATTTAATAAGCTCCTAATAGCAAATCAGTGTCCACATTCATATATATACTATGCAATCAGTAATCATAAAGAGGTAAAACCTGCCTGAGTTTATGTGGAGCTCAAAATGAAGAAGGATCTTATCCAATCCTTAGCAATTAGGCTTTTCTTACATCTGAATAAATATAGACAACATGGTGTTCAAGTAGTCATTTCAAGCACTGTGATTCATACAAGAAAAAATCCTAACAAATAGATCTGAAAATTTGCAATTGAGTTGTATGTATGAACAAATCATTAGTGTTTCAGTTTAACCATTGAAGCATATAAGCCTCTTAATCGAGCAGGACTTAAAATTCTTTGTCAATTGAGATACATCCCAAGGAATATCAAAAAGTTTGATCACAAAAGTAGCATTGGATATGCCTGATACCTATTGATAGGCCAAGTGAGTGTTTGATCAAGGATGGTAGCATTAGATGTCAGATACTAGTTGACAAACTATTTCTAAATCCTCTAACAAGGTCACATCTAACAGTGTGTTTGTAACCTTTAACAGGGTTGGCTCTTAACAGGGCTCACTTCATAAGAGTGAAATTTTGGGGTACCGGTCCCAGTGGTTTTTCCCTTAACAGGGTTTCCATGTTAAAAATCCATGTGTTATGTTTGTATGATTCATTTCTTTACTATTTTGTATCTTACATAGTTAATTCTGGATTGATCGGTATACTCTACATATTTATTGTGTTTCGGTAAATAGGTGACTGCTTATCGGTAAACATACAGAAGAAAGTTTAACAAAGCAATCCGATAAGTAGTAAATTGATATAAGTATTTCATGGCATTCATCTTGTAGGATAGAAGATAACTTGAGATATAATTTGTGGTTATAATTTTAAAGGGTTGATTTAAGGATTAATTTTTGAGGCCACTGATTCACGCCCCCCCCCCCCCTCTCAGTTATTATNCCCCCCCCCCCCCCCTCTCAGTTATTATTAACAATTGGTATCAGAGATAGTGTGTTTATAAGGAAGGTTTCAAGACCTAAGTAAAAGATCACAAGATGAACAGACAAGATGTGCCCAAGTTGAACAAAGAGAATTTTTCTTCATGGTAGAGCATAATAAGACTCCACTTATCAGGTATTGGTAATGATGTTGCTCAATACTTAGATACTGAATATGTGTTTCCCACATGAGCACCAACAGTTGAACAAATGAGAGAGAAGAATGAGCACAATGACATGATGATATAACTTGCTTCCTCGCTCTCTGATGCTAAATTTGAAGATGTCAAAGCCTGTAAAACTGCAAAGAAGATGTGGGACAAATTAAAGCTTGTACATGGTGGTGACAAAAATATTTTGAGAGCCAAGGCAGAAGGCCTTAGAGGAAATTTTGATGATCTAAAAATGAAAGAAGGTGAAAACATCACTTAGTACAGCACAAGAATCAAAGAGGTAGTCAATTCTATCCGAGGAGTTGGAGGTATACTAGAAGAAGATACAGTGGTAAGTAAAATTCTAAGAACCTTATTGCCTACTTATGCTATTAGAGTATCTGTCATTCAAGAAATGAGAGAAGTAGCAAATAGCAATGTTACTCTAGACAGTTTGATTGGAAGACTGATTCCATTTGAGATGAACAACTTTGATAATAGTGTCTTACCAAATATAGAGTCTGCATTCAAAACTTCTATGAGAATAAGTAAATCAAGTCATAAAAACACTATAAGAAAATATAGTGATAGTGAAAGTGAATAAGATGATCTTGATGAGATAGAAGCACTTATGGCTAGAAGAATGCAAAGATTCAAAGGTAAATTACCAGTTGTTTGTTTTAATTGCAAAGAGATTGGACACTTTGCTACAAGATGTACTAACAGAAGAAAAGATGACAGGAGTAGTGACAGATCATTTGAAAATAAGTCTGACAGAGGTGATTACAGAAACTATCGAAAATCAGAAAGAAGAGATACACGAGACTATAAGGACAAAGAAAAGAAGACTAGTAACCTAGAAAAATGCAAATATGATGATACTGACACTGAATCTGATGAAGACATCGAGATGGTGTTTGTGGATGTAAAGGATGATTCAGATGATGATGAAGAAAGGTATGTAGAAACATCTCTCATATCTAAGGTTATAAAAAATGATGTTTGGATCATATATAGTGATTGCACTCACCATATGAATGGTGATAAGCAAAAGTTTGAGACTTTTGAATACTGTAAAGGTGGTTCAGTAAGAATGGGTAATGACACACCTTGTCCGGCTGAAGGTAAAGGAACCATAATGTTGAATAATCAGATAAAATGTAAAAAAATTTATTGGCTAAATGGATTGAATTATAATCTATTGATTGTTTCTCAATTGAATAACTTAGGTCTCAAAGTAGCATTTGAAAATAAGAAGGCAAGGATCTTCAATAAATCAAGAAATCTGATTGGTACCAGTGAGAAGACAAAAGGTAACTTATTCTATCTGAATGATAGTGATTCCACTTGTTTGATTGCTACAAATGAAGACATATGGTTGTGGCACAAAAGATTGTGTCATGTGAATTTTGACAACATGATAAAGATTAGGAAAAAGAGAAATGTCAGAGACTTACCAACGATGACCAATCTCGGCAACATCATGTGTAAGAATTGTCAAAAAGGTAAAATGACAAAGTCTAGTTTTAAAAGAAAAACCCATATATCTGATGCAATTCTAGAATTAGTCCATACTAATTTATGTGGACCTATGAGGAAAAAGAGTTATTATGGAGATAGATATTTTATTCTCTTTGTTGTTGACTTTTCTAGAATGATGACAGTTATGTTTCTAAAAGATAAATCAGAAGCATTTAAGATGTTTAAATGGTACAAATAAATTGTTGAGAAGTAAAGTGGTAAGGAGTTAAAATGCTTAAGGTCAGATAGAGGAGGGGAATTTACATCAGATGAATTCACTAACTTTTTTAATGAGCATGGAATCAAAAGATAGGTCTCTGCACCGAGAACACCACAGCAGAATGCAATTGCTGAAAGAAGGAATAGATCCATAATTGATTGTGCAAGGACACTGATGATAGAGAAAGGCATCACCCAAATCTTATGGAGGAAAGTTTTCAGTACTATTGTTTACACATTGAAGAGAGTACAATTGAATAAAGACACCAAAAAGACACCTTGTGAGCTATGGTATGGATACACACCCAATGTAAGTTATTTCAAAAAATTTGGCAGTCAATGTTGTATCTTAAAAGATGATAGAAATGGAAAACTTTACTCCAAGAGTGATGAAGGAATATTTTTAGGGTATTCTACCAAAAGAAAGGCTTATAAATGTCTAAATAAAGCCTGTAACAAAATTGTTGAAAGTGCAAATGTAAAGATAGATGAATTTGTAGAGAAGAATGAAAAGGAAAGCACTAAAGAACCAGAGGATTATAATAAGTTTACTTACAATGAGGAACCTGACACTCTACCCAACCAACAATGTAGAGCTCTCGAGCAACAGATCATTGCAACCGAGCATCAGGATGCAAATACTGATGATTAGAATATTACTCAAGATGATGCAAAAGTTGATGGAGAACATAATGAATAACAAAATGATGATCAAGTTGATAGACAAAGAGCTGAACATGTACTTGCAATATATGTCAAAAGGAACCATCCACGAAACTAGATCATAGGAGATAAAAAGGCTGGTATGAAAACTAGAAGTAAGTCTCTAAATACAGGATGTCTTATTTGTGATTATGAGCCCAAATCTGTCAATGCTCCACTAGATAATGATGAATGGAAAAGTGCTATAAATGAAGAGATTAAACAGATAGAGAAAAACAAGACGTGGACACTTGTACCAAGACTAGATGACAAGAATGTCATCGATACAAAATGGATATTCAGGAATAAGGTGAATGATAATGGAGAAGTCACAAGAAATAAAGCAAGACTAGTATGCAAGGGGTATGCACAAGAAGGAATTGACTATGGAGAGACCTTTGCACCCATTTCTAGGCTAGAAAGATTAATAATATTGCTTGCTTATGCTTCACATAAAGGATTCAAGGTATATCAAATGGATGTCAAGTTTGCATTTTTGAATGGAATACTTGAAGAAAAGGTATACATTGAACAAACAGAAGGGTTTGTTGATCCAGACAAGAGGGACATGGTATGTACACTTCACAAATCCCTATATGGATTAAAACAAGCACCCCGAGCCTGATATGAAAGACTTCATTCCTATCTTAAAAGTATTGGATTTGTAAGAACTAGTGAAAATAGTAATCTTTATTTGAAGGGAGATATTGATGCTAACATTTTGATTTTTGAGATATTTGTTGATGACATCATATTTGGAGGTAATGATATGCTATACAAATAATTTTCAAATGAGATGAGAAAAGAATTTGAGATGTCTATGTTTGCAGAGATCAAGTTCTTTCTTGGTATATTAATCATGCAACAAGATGAAGGTATTTTCATTACACAATCCAAGTACATCAAAGAAGTACTAAAAATATTCAAGATGGAAGAATCCAAACTAGTTGGAACACCGATGGAAACTAGATATAAGATGATAAAGGAGGACAAGTCATCAGAGGTAAATTAGACTTTGTACAGATCAATGATTGGAAAACTCATGTATGGTGTACATACTAGACTAGATATTGCACATGCAGTAGGAATAGTTGCTATATTTTTTGCTAACCCTAGAGAATCACATATGACTTCTACGAAAATAATTCTAATATATCTAAAGAATACTGAGGAATATGGCTTATGGTATAGAAGAGAATGCAAATTTGAACTTAAGGTCTTTACCGACGTTGATTGGGCTGAAAATCTTGATGACCGAAAGAGCACAACTGGAGGAGCATTCTTCATAGGTGACAGACTTGTCACATGGATCAAAAAGAAACAAGGATGCATCTCACAATCTACTGTAGAGGCAGAGTATGTTTCTGCTACTGCAAACTGCTCAAATATTGCATGGATCAAATAGTTACTAGAAGGTATGCACATGAAAACTTTAGAACCGTTAATTATCTATTGTGATAATATAAGTGCAATAAATATTTCCAATAATTGAGTCATGCATGCTAAAACAAAGCATATTTTCATTAAGTATCATTATTTAAGAGAACAAGTTCAGGAAAAGGAGGTGATACTTGAGTATGTGCAATCAAAGGAAAAATTGGTTGATATCTTCACCAAGCCACTACCCAAGGATACATTTGAGCACTTGAGAAAGAGACTAGGGGTCAGACCCTTGTCTACTGGTCAGTAAGCTGACTAGAAGGCTACATCGGCCTACATATTATAAGAATATCATTCATATTGATGCAAGAAGAGAGATGGAATTCAAAGATAAATCTATATACACAGCAAGGTGATGACATGTAACTAATTAAATGGTTGACTATATTAAGTTGAAGATGATGAAAGACATTAAATCAGTTAATGGTTTGTATTATCATTGATGTCAATTTGATATCATATGTATGGTCATATACATAATGCCAAAGAATTAAGAGAATCAATGGAATAAAGGTTATGCTTTTAGAAATGCATAAAATTTAAGTATTCACTAAGTGACAGACTACACCGACGGAGTGCACACCATCGATAAAGATAGAGATAAAGTTACAGTGATGCCCGACGAGCAGAAGACAATGTTTCCCGACGAAGCAAAAATCACAGGATGTTCGACAAGTTATAAATAGTGTTGCCCAATGAGTAAGATCCAATGATGCCCAACGGACAGAGTTCCCGAAGCTAAATAAAGTTACACCGATGAAACTGGCAGTTGTCACCGACGACGAACTATAGAATTGACAGACAGAACAGAGAGATCAGAAAATGACAAAATATCTAGCTGTCAGAGCTAAAGGATAGAATTAAATATTTATTTTATTTGTTTTATTCAACCACAGTTAAGTAAGTGATTTGTACAGTTGGCAAGAAGATAACTATGAGATAAATCAGGAGTTAAAACTGCAAATCAATTTGGTTGGATTGTTTTTCACGCCAAGAATCAAGAATCAAAAACTTAGAATTAAGGAATATCATGTCTATATAAGAGACAAGCATAATTCATTCCTAGAAGCAAGCAATCAGATACATGGGGGAGTGAACTAAAAGAAGATGCTGAAGAGAAACTGATGAAGGATTAACTTCATGCAGTCCTGATCAATCAAGCTGAGGGAGAGCTAAAAAATTCTGCAGACATCGACGAACAAAAAATCACAGTATCATAGAGCAGAAAGAGTTAAGTACAAAGGAATTGTATTGATACGTTGATCAGAAAGATATTGTAAGTAAATAGATCTGAAAATTTTTAATTCAGTTGCATTAAAAATAGGTCATTTTATTTCAGTTTAACCATTGAAGAATTAAGTCTCTTAACAGAGTAGGACTTAACAGTCTTTTGTAATTAAGGTATATCCTAACAGATTGCCAGAAGGTTGACTCATGATAGTAGCACTGATCTTACCTAAAGCCTATTGATAGTCTAAGAAGGAGGTTGATTCAAGGATGGTAGTAAGATTTTCATAAAGCCTTTTGACAGTCATGAGACTGATTCAAGGATGGTAGCGTAGATGCCAAATACTAAGTGAAAACCTATGTATAAAAATCCTCTAACAAAGTCACACTTAACCATGTGTTTGTAACCTTTAACAGGGTTGGCTCCTAATAGGGCTCACTTTAGAAGAGTGAAAATTTGGGGTACCGATCCCAGTGTTTTTTCCCTTAACAGGGTTTCCACGTTAAAATCCTTGTGTTATGTGTGTATGATTTATTACTTTATTGTTTTACATTCTACATATGCATTTATGGATTGACTGGTATACTTTGCATATTTACTGAGTATCGGTAAATACAATTTACTACTTTTTGATTATCAAGGAGAATAAGAACAGACAAGGTAAACTGACAGACAGTTATGTGTCTCAAGTATTTCAAAGGCATGCATCTTGTTGGGACTTAATAATTTGAGAAGTATTGATTGGTGGATTAAAGTTTAAATTGGATAAATTACTAAGGCCACTAATTCACCCCCCCCTCTCAATTATTACTAACAATTGGTATTAGAGCTTGTGTGCTTAGAAGGAAGGTTTCAAGACCTAAGTAAAAGATCACAAGATGAACAGACAAGATGTGCCCAAGTTGAACAAGGACAACTTTGCTTCATGGAAAAGTAGGATAAAGCTTCACTTATCAGGTATTGGCAATGATATTACTCAATACTTAGATACTGAATATGTGTTGCCTATAGGACCATTGACAGTGGATCAATTGAGAGTAAAGCATGAACATAACTGCATGGTTATAGAGCTTTCAGCCTCACTCTCTGATGCTAAATTTGAGGATGTCAAAGATTGCAAAAATGCAAAGACAATGTGGTACAAGTTGAAACTTGTACATGGTGGTGATGCAAATGTTCTGAGAGCGAAGGCAGAAAGCCTTAGAGGAAAGCTTGATGATCTCAGAATGAAAGAAGGTGAAAATATCACACAGTACAGCACAAGAATAAAAGAAGTAGTCAATGCTATACGAGGTGTTGGAGGTACACTTGAAGAGGAGACAGTGGTATGTAAAATCCTAAGAACCTTATTGCCCATATATGCTATTAGAGTCTCTGCTATTCAAAAAATGAGAGCAGTAGCAAATAATACAGTCACTCTTAATAGCCTAATTGGTAGACTTATTTTATTTGAGATGAATAACTTTGATAATAGTGTCTTACCAAGCTTAGAGTCTCCATTCAAGTCTTCTGTGAGAATAAGCAAATCTAGTCAGAGACAGTGAAAGCAAAAGTGAAGAAGAAGATCTAGATGAAATTGAAGCACTCATGGAAAGAAGAATGCTAAGAGGCAAAGGTAAATACAAAGGTAAGTTACCGCTTGTATGCTTTAATTATAAAGAGATTGGACACTTTGCTGCAAGATGTCCTAAAAGAAAAGATAACAGAAGTGATAACAGATCTTTTGAGAAGAAATCTGGCAGAGGTGATAACAAAGATTACAGAGGTTATCGACGATCAAAAATAAGTGATACCCAAGATTACAAGGACAAAGGAAAGAAAGCTAGTTATCTAGCTGCTTGCAAAGATGAAGATACTAACACCGAACTGGATGATGATGTTGAGATAGTGTTTGTAGCTGTGAAGGATGATTCAGATAAAGATGAAAGGTATGAAGAAACTGCACTCATATCTAAGATTAGTAAAAATGATATATGGATTATAGATAGTGGCTGCACTCACCATATGACCGGTGACAAAGAAAATTTTAATACTTTTGAATACTATAAAGGTGGTACAGTAAGAATGGGAAATGATTCTCCTTGTCAAATTGAAGGTAAAGGAACTGTAATGTTGAATAACCTGATTAAATGTGAAAATACTTATTGGGTAAAAGGATTGAATTATAATCTATTGAGTGTTTCTCAGCTAAATAACTCAGGTCATAAAGTAGCATTTGAGAACAAGAAGGCAAAAATCTTCAATGAATCAGGAACACTGATTGGTACCAGTGAATAGACCAAAGGTAACTTATTCTATCTGAATGATACTAACCCCACTTGCTTGATGAATAGAAACGAAGACATATGGTTGTGGCACAAAAGGTTGTGTCATGTGAACTTTGAAAAGATGATGAAGATAAGCAGGAAAAGAAGTGTAAGAGGCTTATCGATGATGACAAAGCCAGACAACATCATGTGCAAAAATTGTCTAAAAGGTAAAATGACAAAGTCTAGTTTCAAAAAAAAAACTCATACATCTGATGATATTCTAGAATTAGTCCATACTGATTTATGTGGACCTATGAGGATAAAGAGCTATTATGGAGATAGATATTTTATTCTCTTTGTTGATGATTACTCTAGAATGATGACAGCCATATTTTTAAAAGAAAAATCTGAAGCATTCAAGATGTTTAAATGGTATAAGGCTATGGTAGAGAAACAAAGTGGTAAGGATCTGAAATGTTTGAGATCAGACAGAGGAGGAGAATTTATATCAGATGAATTCACTAATTTCTATAATGAGCATGGTATAAAAAGATAGGTTTCTACACCAAGAACACCACAGCAAAATGGGATTGCTGAAAGAAGGAACAAATCAATATTTTATTGTGCAGGAACATTGATGATAGAAAAGGACATCACCCAGATCTTCTAGAGAGAAGCTGTTAGCACTGTTGTTTATACACTTAACAGGGTACAATTGAAAAAGGACTCAAAGAAGACTCCTTATGAGCTATGGTATGGTAAAACACCCAATGTAAGTTACTTCAAAATATTTGGAAGCCAATGCTATGTCTTAAAAGATGATAGAAATGGAAATCTTGATGCCAAAAGTGATGAAGGTATTTTTCTGGGGTATTCTACCAAAAGCAAAGCTTTTAAATGTCTAATCAATGCTTCTAACAAAATAGTTGAAAGTGCAAATGTAAAGATTGATGAATTTGCAGAAAAGAATGAGCTGGAAAGCACAAAAGAACCAGAAGACTACAACAAGTTTGTATGTTTTGAAGAACCCATAACTCTACCCGAGAAACAGTGCATAAATCTAGAACAACAGAATGTTGCAATCGACGGTCAGAATGTTGTTACCGACAGTCAGGATAATGATCAAGATAATGTGCAAGGTAATGAAGATCAAGCTGATATGCAAAGAGTTGTACCTGTATTTGCAAGATATGTAAGAAGGAACCATCTAGAGGACCAGATCATAGGAGATAAGAAAGCTGGTACAAGAACAAGAAGTAAGTCTTTAAACTCAAATTTCTTAATCTGTGAGTTTGAACCAAAGTCTGTCAATGCTGCACTAGATAATAAAGAATGGATAAGTGCTATGAATGATGAGATTGAATAGATTGAAAAGAACAATACATGGTCACTCGTGGCAAGACCAGATGACAAGAATGTCATTGGTACAAAATGGATATTCAGGAACAAACTGAATGAGAATGGAGAAGTCACAAGGAACAAAGAAAGACTAGTATGTAAGGGGTATGCACAAGAGGAAGGTATAGACTATGGAGAAACCTTTGCACCCATTGCTAGGCTAGGAGTAAGAATTCTACTTTCTTATGCTGCATACAAAGGATTTAAAGTATATCAAATGGATGTTAAGTCAGCATTCCTAAATGGAATACTTGAAGAAGAGGTATACATTGAACAACCAGAAAGGTTTGTGGATCCAAACAAGAGGAACATGGTATGCAGACTTCACAAAGCCTTGTATGGATTAAAACAACCTCCCAGAGCCTGGTATGAATGACTTCATTCCTATCTAATAAGTATTAGATTCATAAGGACTAGTGAGAATAGTAATCTTTATTTGAAAGAAGATACTAATGCTAACACTTTGATTGCTGAAATATTTGTTGACGACATCATATTTTGAGGCAATGATATGCTATGAAAATCATTTGCTAATGAGATGAGAAAAGAATTTGAGATGTCTATATTTGGAGAGATCAAGTTCTTTCTTGGTCTGCAGATCATTCAACAAAGTGAAGGTATTTTCATTACACAGTCCAAATACATCAAAGAAGTTCTGAAAATATTCTAGATGGAAGATTCCAAACCTATTAGAATAGCTATGGCTACTGGATGAAAATTAACAAAGGAAGACAAGATAATAGAGGTAAATCAGACTCTATACAGATCCATGATAGGGAAACTCATGTATGTTGTACACACTAGACCAGATATTGCACATGCAGTAGGAATTGTTTCTAGATTTTCTGCTAACCCCAGGGAATCACATATAACTGTTGTGAAAAGAATTCTAATATATCTGAAGAATACTGAGGAATTTGGCTTATGGTATAGAAGAGAAGGAAAATTTGAACTAAAAGTGTTTATCAATGCTGATTAGGCTTGGAATCTTGATGACCGAAAGAGCACAACTGGAGGAGCATTCTTTATGGGTGACAGACTTGTCACATGGATTAGCAAGAAGCAAGGATACATCTCTCAGTCTACTGAAAAAGAAGAATATGTTGCTGCTGCTCAAATATTGCATGGATCAAACAGTTGCTGGAAGGTATGCATATGAAGATCAAAGAACTAGTAGTTGTTTATTGTGACAACACCAGTGCAATAAATATTTCTAAGAATCTAGTCATGCATGCGAAGACTAAACACATTTCCATCAATTATCATTACTTAAGAGAACAAGTTCAAGAAAAAGAAGTAATACTTGAATATGTGCAATCAAAAGAACAATTGGCTGATATCTTCACCAAGCCACTGCCAAAGGATACATTTGAGTACCTGAGGAAAAGGCTAGGGGTAAAACCCATGTCTAACAGTCAGTAAAAAGACTGAACGCTGCATCAACCATATATTATCAGCATATCAAACATGATTGATGCAAGCAACAGCTGAACTTCAATGCTACATCTATATACAGAAAGGTATATATCAGAACCAAGCACTAGAGCAGATTGCTATGTTGATAATGGATAAGGGAAATTCAAGGAATATATTATGGAAAGAAGAAATTGGTTGATAGAATGTCAGATATTTGTAAATATTTGTTTGGCATTATTGTCAAAGGGAGAGAATGTATCCATATTTTCATCAGAAACTATTCATTATCAGATTACTCCAAATAGGGAGAGTATTTGTATAAAAGTTTCAAATACAAGACACAGGCATCATAGAACCAGAACAGTCAAAGAGAAAATTGACACCAACAGAGGTCACAACACATCAGAAGAAGAAAAAGGAAAGTTGCAAGAATCAAATCTAAGCTTACACAGAGCTTACCAGCGGTCAGATATTTTATCGGTTATCAAAACAAACTGTTTGATAATTTGATTAATCTCAACAATTGTATTTCATATTGTATTAGAAATAGTATAGTGTGAAAATATAGTATGTTTCCATCAATGCCAAAGGGAGAGATTGATGACATGTAACTGATTAAATAGTTGACTATATTATGTTGAAGATGATACAAGACATTAAATTAGTTAATGGTTTGTATTGTCATTGATGTCAACTTGATATCATATGTATGGTCATATATATAATGCCAAAGACTTCAGAGAATCAATGGAATAAAGGTTATGCTTTCAGCAATGCATAAAAGTCAAGTATTCACTAAGTGACATACTACACCAGCAGAGTGCACACCATCGGTAAAGACAGAGATAAAGTCACAGTGATGCGTGACGAGCAGAAGATAGTGTTTCCCAACACAGTAGAAATCATAGGATGCCCGACGAGCTAAAAATAGTGTTTCCCGACGAGCAAGATCCAATGATGCCCAACAGATGGATTTCCTGAAGCTAACTAAAGTTACACCAACAGAACTGGCAATTGTCACCGGCGACAAATTGCAGAATTGACTGACATAACAGAGAGATCAGAAAATGACAAAATATCTAGCTGGCAGAGCTAAAGGATAGACTTAACTGGTTGTTTTATTTGTTTTATTCCACCACAGTTAAGTAAGTGATTTGTACAGTTGGAAAGAAGATAACTACAAGATAAATCAGGAGTTAAAACCGCAAATCAATTTGGCTGGATTGTTTTTCACACCAAGAATCAAGAATCAAGAACCTAGAATTAAGGAATATCATGTCTATATAAGAGACAAGCATAATTTATTCCCAGAAGAAAGAAATCAGACACACGGGGGAGTGAACTGAAAGAAGATGCTGAAGAGAAACTGATGAAGGATTAAATGCATGCAGTCCTGATCAATCAAGCTGAGGGAGAGCTAAAGAATTCTGCAAACACCGACGAACAGAAAAGCACAGCATCACAAAGAAAAAAGAGTTAAGTACAAAGGAATTGTATTGATAAATTGATCAGAAATATATTGTAAGTAAATAGATCTAAAAATCTACAATTCAGGTGCATTAGAAACAGGTCATTTTGTTTCAGTTTAACCATTGAAGTATTAAGTCTCTTAACAGAGCAAGACTTAATAGTCTTTTGTAATTAAGGTATATCCTAACAGATTACCAGAAGGTTGACTCATGATAGTAGCACCGGTCTTAGTAAAGCCTATTGACAGTCTAAGAAGGAGGCTGATTCAAGGATGGTAGTAAGATTTGCATAAACCCTATTGACAGTCATGAGACTGATTCAAGGATGGTAGCATAGATGCCAGATACTAAGTGACAACCTATGTATAAAAATCCTCTAACAAAGTCGCACTTAACTATGTGTTTGTAACCTTTAACAGGGTTGGCTCCTAATAGGGCTCACTTTAGAAGAGTGAAAATTTGGGGTACCGGTCCCAGTGGTTTTTCCCTTAACAGGGTTTCCACGTTAAAATCCTTGTGTTATGTGTGTATGATTTATTACTTTATTGCTCTACATTCTACATATGCATTTATGGATTGACTGGTATACTATGCATAATTACTGAGTATCGGTAAATATAGTTTACTACTTTTTGGTTATCAAGGAGAATAAGAACAAACAAGGTAAACTGATAGACAGTTATTTGTCTCAAGTATTTCAAAGGCACGCATCTTGTTGGGACTTAATAATTTGAGAAGTATTGATTGGTGGATTAAAGTTTAAATTGGATAAATTATTGAGGCCACTGATTCACCCCCCCTCTTAGTTATTACTAACACAAGGTATTTATCTACTCAAAGCTGTTAGGAATAAGGTGTCTCAACCTTGTATATTTCCATACATTTGATATTATTTGTTTTGTAATAAATTGTTTGCAAATAATTTATTTAAGTTTGATATATGTTTTTTCATTTAGTTGAGTGGACATGTGTTTTCACTCCACTTGGAAGATGACAAGGATGATCAAACTTGGTCTAGGTGGATCTAGGCATCCCATTCTTTGGTAGAAGTTATTTGCTAAATGTCGGCACTTTGGACAATGTGTAAGGTAATCATGACTGAAACATTTATGATGGATTCCTATGATGGTCATTAATATTTGTAAGAGCTAATTGTGATAGATTCGATGATAGGTGAAGATATGCAAGACATGTGGCAACTAAAAAGAGAAATACGGTTATCTTTGGAAATTGCCCTAATATGGTTATCTTTGGAAATTGCCCTAAAAAGGGAAGCGCATGATATAAGCATTTTTAGGGTTGCAAATTGTAGAGTGAAGTTAGTGTATTGTTGGAATATTGTTATGCTGTCAGATTTTTCTTCAAGTGTCGAATATCTCCTGAAAGAACTTGCATTGTAAGTGTATTGTAAACAGAAATAGTTTTTATTAATACATTGTGCATGTTTTGGAGTGCTGGGGTTTTTTACCGAAAGGTTTCCCCAAGGTAAATCATTGTGTCATTCTCATTTTTCTATGTATGCATGTTATTGTATTATCATTTTGTAATTGATAAGGGTTAAATCTGAATTTTCACAATCCTCTTCTCGAGATTTTAGCATAGGGAACTATTTTCTGCACACTTAGTTTCCTTTTAGTTGGTATTAGATCCTAGCCAGTTTTGGTTCTATTTGTTAGGGTACATGTTTTTTGAGTTAATCTCCATTTCAGTGGGAGTATTTTTACAGAGTATTCATAACCTTATTGTAGGAAGAGATGATAGGTTCTTCATATAGTAGAACGGAGGTGGAAAAGTTCAGTGGCACAAATTTTGAGTTGTGGAAACTCAAGATGGAAGACATGCTTGTAGACTGTGATGTATGGGAGGTGGTTGCAAATGATATCAAACTAGTAAACATGCCTCAAGTAGATTGGGATCTCAAGGATCGAAAAGCTAAGGGTCTCATTAGACTCTGTCTAGCAGATTCTATTCTCCTAAATCTTCTCCAGGAGAAGACCGCAAACAAATTGTGGACACGGCTTGGGTCTGTGTATCAGGCCAAGTCCTTGGTGAACAGATTGTTCCTAATAAAGAATTTGTATTCTCTAAGAATGGAGTAAGGAGGATCCATTGCAGATCACCTGAACACATTTAACATGTTGATTGCATAGTTTACATCAACCGGTGTCAATTTGGAGGAGGAGGATCGATGTATGACCCTGCTATGTTCCTTGCCGGATTCATGGGACCATCTTGTGATGGCCCTTGGGAGTAATATTGTCACTTTCAAAATGTATGATGTGGTGTCTTTGTTGTTATCTATGGATATGCAAAGAAAGACCTATGATTCAACCAAGGAAGCCCTTGTTTTTCGCAGTAGATCCAAAGACAGAGGAAAGAAAAATGACAAGAAGTCTGAAAAGGGTAGATCCAAATCTCGTGGGAAATCTAAGACTCCTGGAAATTCTAAGGAAACATGTTGGAACTATGGTAAGTCTGGGCACTAAAGTAAGTACTGCAAAGAGCCAGAGAAAAAGAAGAAAAACCCTGATTCAAATTTTGATAAATCTCAAGAAGATGGTGATGCTTTTGTCGCAGCCTTGGCCACCCGTGCATCTGATGATGTGTGGCTGATTGACTTGGGTGCTTATTTTCACATGACCTCTCATCAAAGTTGGTTCTCAAAGTACGAGGAGTTTAATGCTAGGAAGGTGTACCTGGGTGATGATTCTCACTTAGAGATAGTTGGACGTGGAAGAGTCACTATCAGATTCCCTGATGGACGAGTAAAGGGGATCAACGAGCTAATGCACATCCTGAGTTTGGCACAAAAAATGTTATCTATAAGTATGTTGAATGATGCAGGGGTGCAATTTTTTTTTTGAAAGATGGATGCAAGATGATTAGAGGAGCTATGGTTCTCGCAAAAGGTACTAGGAGAGGTACCCTATTTTAGCTAGATGCTTGCACTTCATAGTGCAATAGTTCTTTTGTCTCAAGGAAGAGAGCAGAAGTCACTTCATCTCCACCATCTGAACCAATAGTGAAGAATTCTGTGGTAATGGGTTATGATGGTAGTGCAACAAGTGTACCTAAGGGTGCTAAAACTTTGGAAGGCAAACTTCCTGCAGAAAAGATAATGTTGTGGCATATGAGATTTGGCCACATTGGTGAGAAGGGTCTCAGAACCCTAAAAAATTAAAAACCTCGTTGAGGGGATAAATTATTGTAATCTCAAGTTTGACTTCTGTGAACACTGTGTTTATGGTAAGAAAAATTATGTTTAGTTTTACTCCAGTTCACACAAGTCTTCTAGTATTTTGGATCTTATCCATTCATATATGTTTGGTCCTATTAAAGTTCCTTCCCTCTCCAAATCTATATATTTTGTCTTTTATAGATGATTAGAGTAGAAGTACATGGATTTATTTCCTTAAAATCAAGACACAACTTTTCAGTCAATTCAAGGAATTTAAAGCTCTCATAGAGAATCAGACTGGCAAAAGAATTAAGTGTGTGAGAACTGACAATGGTGGTGAGTTTTGTTCGGCAGAGTTTGAATAGTTCTGTAAAGAATGAGGGATCAAGAGGCATAAGACAACTCCTTATACCCCACAGAAAAATGGAGTTGCAAAAAGAATGAACAGGACACTGATGGAGAAAGCTAGGAGTATGCTTAGTGGAGTTGACCTCAAACAAAGGTTTTGGGCTAAAGCTATGGCCACTACTTTCTATCTGGTTAATAGATCTCCTACATCAACTCTTGTTGGTAAGACACCCATAGAGGTGTGGTCTGGTAAGAATCCTTTAGATAGACATCTTCATGTTTTTGGTTGTGAATCTTATGCACATGTGCCTAAGGAGAGAAGATCTAAGTTGGAAAACAAGGTTGTAAAATGTATCTTCATCAGCTATAGTGTTGGTGTGAAAGGATACAAACTTTGGGATCCTATGATTGGTAAGGTGTTCTTTAGCAGAAATTTTATTTTTAGAGAGCTAACACCTTCTCCTATTGTGCTACAGCCAGATGAAAAAGAAATGAAAGAATATGTTGTTTAGTTGCCTCCTACCCCTAAGAAGACTGAACAGAGAGACCATGATGGATCTGATGATGAGGAGAGCTCTAGCAGCTCTTAAAATTTAGAAGAAGAGGTAGAACAACCTCAACCTCAGCCCTTGAGGAGATCCATGAGAGAAAGAAAGAAACTAGAGAGGTTTGGATTTTCTATGTTAGATTCCAGTTGTGCTTATGCCTTGATTACAAATACTGATGACTAGATCTATGAAAGAGGCTATAGGTATGGAAGATGTAGGTTCCTGGATTGAGGACATGGATAATGAGATGGCTTCATTAGAGAAGAACAAAACTTGGGACCTAGTACCTTTGCCTAAAGGATGAAAACTTGTTGGAAGAAAATGGGTGTTTAAGAATAAATTATGTGCAGATGGCAGTGTTGTGAGGTACAAGGCAAGATTGGTTGCAAAGGGGTATTCACGGGTGGAGGGAATTGATTATGGTGAAATATTCTCTCTTTTTACAAAGCTTACATCCATTAGATTTATGTTATCTCTAGCAGCATCGTATGATTTAGAGGTAGATCAACAGATGGATGTGAAGACACCTTTCCTTCATGGTGATTTGGAGGAAGAGATCTATATGGCACAACCTGAGCACTATATTCAGAAAGGTAAAGAGTCTTTGGTTTGCAAATTAAAGAAGTCTTTGTATGGTTTGAACAATCTCCTAGGATGTGGTACATTAAATTTGATGCCTTTGTGTTGTCAATTGGTTTTCTGAGATCAAAATCATATCATTGTGTTTATTTCAAAGTTGACAATGATCACCTTCTTATTATTGCATTATATGTTTATGATATGTTGTTGATTGGGAAGTGTATGGGTATTATTTTTGATTTGAAGTCTCCATTGTTAGCACAGTTTTAGATGAAAGATCTAGGGGCAGCCAGGTATATTTTGGGAATGGAAATTAGAAGAGATAGATCTAATAGAAAACTTTGTTTGAGTTAGAGTATGTGAAGTTTGTGTTGGACAGGTTTAGCATGGCAGATTGTAGACCATTGTGTGTTCCTATTTCTATGGGAACAAATTTATCTATGGATGATTGTCCAAAATCTCCTAGTGAGGTATAGGACATGAGCAAAGTACCTTATCTGAGTGCATTTGGCAGCCTTATGTATGTTATGGTATGTACTAGACCAAACATTGCCCAAGAAGTGGGAGTCATAAGTTGGTTTATGGCTAAACCTAGACGGGTACATAGGGATGCAGTTAAGAGAGTGTTCAGATATTTGAAGGGTACATCTGAGTATTCCATATGCTATCATGGAAACCCTTCTGGAGCTCCACATTCAATTTGTATTTGTGGGTTTGTGGATTCAGATTGGGCAGGTGACATTGACAGCAGGAGATCCACCAGTGCCTATGTGCTCACTATGTTTGGTGGTTCCATCAGTTGGATGAGTAAGTGACATTCTTTGCTCACTTTGTCCATGACAAAAGCAGAGTACATTGCAGCTACTCATGCTTGTAAGTAATCCATTTGGCTTAAGAGACTATGTTCGGATGCTGGTGTTGATGCAGGATAGATTACAATTTGTTGTGACAGTCAGAGTGCTATTTTCCTTGCAAAGAATACAACTTTCCATGTCAGAACCAAGCACATTCATGTACGGTTTCACTTTGTGAGAGATATGGTAGAGGATGGAAAGGTATGTTTGGAGAAGGTAGATACAGTAAAGAATGTTGTGGATGCATTGACAAAACCTATGGGCACAGAGAAGTTCATATGGTGTTTGGAGTCTATGGGCCTCTCGGCCTATAGCGGTTAAATCTCGTTATTTCCTTTGGCTCTTACAAGGTGTTCGACAAGTGGGAGAATGTTAGGAATAAAGTGTCTCAACCTTGTATATTTCCTTACATTTGATATTATTATTTTTTTAATTAATTTTTTGCAAATAATGTATTTAAGTTTGATATCTGTTCTATCATTTAGTTGAGTGGACGTGTTTTCACTCCACTTGGAAGATGACAAGGATGATCAAACTTGGTCTAAGTGGATCTAGGCATCCCATTCTTTGGTAGAGGTTATTTTCCAAATGTCGGCACTTTGGACAATGTGTAAGGTAATCATGACTGAAACGGTTATGACAGATTCCTATGACGGTCATTAATATTTGTAAGATCTAATTGTGAAAGATTTGATGATGGGTGAAAACATGCAAGACATGTGGAAACTGATCATGTTGAGTATTGTACACTCTTCTCCAATGCATGGGGTTCGGGGTTCCTATTTTTTCAAAGAATGGTAAACCCTAATACAGTTATCTTTGGAAGTTGCCCTAAAAAAGGAAGCGCGTGATATAAGCATTTTTAGGGTTACAAATCATAGAGTGAAGTTAATGTATTGTTGGAATATTTTTATGTTGCCAGATTTGTCTTCAAGTGTCGATTATCTTCTGAAATAACTTGCATTGCAAGTGTATTGTAAATAGTAATAGTTTTGATTAATACATTGTGCAGGTTTTGGAGTGTTGGAGTTTTTTACCGAAAGGTTTTCCCCAGGGTAAATCATTGTGTCATTCTCATTTTTCTATATATGCATGTTATTGTATTATCATTCTGTAATTGATAAGGGTTAAATCTGAATTTTCATGATCCTCTTCTTGGGAGTTTAGCGTAGGGAACTATTTTTTGCACACTTAGTTTCCTTTCACGAGCAACAAAGTTATTACCGCTGAATTGGGAAATTCAAGGAATATATTATGGATAGAAAGGATGCACTTGACATAACTATCAAAAGCTTGTTTGAAAAGATAATATATTTGGCATTGTTGTCAAAGGGAGAGAAATATCTCATTATCATACTGATAAAGGGAGAGAGTTTATCCATTACCATTTCCGGGAGAGATTATATCCATCAATTATCCAAAGAGAGAGAAGCAATCAGAAAAGAAGAGCAAATAGAAAGGGAGAGAAAACATCAAAAGAGAAGAATAGTCAAATCGAGAGATTTTGATACAGAAGGAGAACACATCACATTAAAGAAAGAAAACTTCTACATCTATCCAATGAAGGGATTAAAGACAGATAAAAATCTGCAAGAATCAAATCAAGGCTATTTGAGCTTACTGATAACCAGACGTGTGTAATAGTTACATTACGAAAGCTTGATGAAACTATATATTTCATATTGTATTAGCAATAGTATAGTATGATAATGTAGTATGTTTCCATCAATTCCAAAGGAAGAGATTGATGACATGTAACTGATTGAATGTTTGAAGATGTTAAGTTGATGATCACGCAAGGCATTAAATTAGTTAATGTATTGTATTTTCATTGATGTCAACTTGATATAATTTGTATGGTCATGGAGATACTGACAAAGACTTCAAAGAACCTATGATTCAAGGTTATGCTATCAGTAATGCATACAAGTCAACTATTCACTAAGTGACTGTATACACTGACGGAGTGCACCTTACGGTCAGAGTAAAAGAACAAAGTCACAGTGTTGCCTGACGAGGAAATGCACAGCATTACCGACGATCAGAGTTACATTGTTGCCTGATGAGCAAAACACAGAGTAACCCGATGGACAGAATATCAGTGTTGCCCAAAAAAAAATACAAGGACGGAGATCCCGATGACAACTAAAGTCACACCGACGGAACATTCAGTTATCACCGATGACTAACTTAAGTGTTGACTGACAGAACAGAGAGTTTAGAAAATGAAAAAATGCTTAGTTGTCAAGAAGCTAAATATAGAGTTAACAGATACTTATCATTGTTTTAATCATCTAGATAAAGTCAGAGATAAGAAATTGATTTAAAGTTGCTTTGTCCAGTTGGCAAGAAGATCTCTATGAGATTAGACTAGAGATTTTCTTTAAATCTATTGGCAAATATTGTTGAACATGCCAAGATCAAGAAAGCCAAGAAAAGAGGAAATCATGTCTATAAGAGAAAAACTCAATTCATTATGAATTGTGTGTGTGGAGTGAACAAGAAAAAGGAAAGATGCTAAAGGAAATCTAAAGGAGAAGAAAGTATTCATTTCAATCCTGATAAACAAGCTAAAGAAAGAGCTATATTCTGCAGACACCAATGAACAGTGATACAAGCATCATAGAGTAGAACAAGTGTGGAGCAAAGGTATATATTTGATTATATTGATCAGTGAAGTAATGGACCTACAATAGATCTGAAAATATGCAATTGAGTTGTATGTATGAACATATCATTAATGTTTCAGTTTAACCATTGAAGCATATAAGCCTCTTAACCAATCAGGACTTAAAATTATTTTTCAATTGAGATACATCCCAAGGAGTATCAAAAATTTTGATCATAAAAGTAGCATTGGATATGCCCGATACCTATTGACAGGCCAAGTGAGTGTTTGATCAAGGATGGTAGAATTAGATGTCAGATACTAGCTGACAAACTATTTCTAAATCCTCTAACAAGGTCACACCTAACAGTGTGTTTGTAACCTTTAACAAGGTTGGCTCTTAACAGGGCTCACTTCAAAAGAGTGAAAATTTGGGGTATCGGTCCCAGTGGTTTTTCCCTTAACAGGGTTTCCACGTTAAAAATCTATGTGTTATGTGTGTATGATTCATTTCTTTACTTTTTTGTATCTTACATAGTTAATTCTGGATTGATCAGTATACTCTGCATATTTACTGTGTTTTGGTAAATAGGTGATTACTTATCGGTAAACATACAGAAGAATGTTTACCAAAGAAATCCGACAAGTAGTAAATTGATATAAGTATTTCATGGCATTCATCTTGTAGGACAGAAGATAACTTGAGACCTAATTTGTGGTTATAAGTTTGAAGGGTTGATTTAAGGATTAATTTTTGAGGCCATTGATTCAACCCCCCCTCCCCCTCTCACTTATTATTAACACTACTTTTATTATTGATATGGGGTTACATGTAATGCCCACCCTAGTATCTTCCTATGTTAGACAGACAAGACTATTGCTTTGACACTTTGGGTTTTATGATGGACTATGATTATTATTTAGTTAGCATTTTATGAGATATTTGAGCATATATAATTGGTTATTGTAGTTATTTGGACATTTTAAATGAGTTATGATTTAATGATGAATGGCTAGAAATGAACTATCAGTAAAATGTTTTACATTGATTTGTGTTATGATGTTTATATTATGATTTAACCCTACTGACCCTATTATGGTTTGATGTTCACTGGTTGATGTGAGTTTAGGATGAGGAGGGGCAGTCGTAGTAACTCCTACG
>MU215619.1:482106-521687 GCA_018584345.1 Thuja plicata
AATTAGTATATAAAGTAAGGAATATAATTGTAAATGAAATGCTATTTTCTTACCCTATCTCTTAAGTTCTAAATGTGAAAGTAAAGAAAGGAAATGAAACTCAATTTGGATAAGTAATGTAAATATGTTAGTAAATGAAATTCATTAAGGGAACCTTAAGGAATGTAAATGTGGAGTAGTAAAGATGTAATGTAAAAAAAAAAAAAAAATTAGTTGCAATTTTGGTCATAAGACCTGATTCCTTATGGGTTCCCTGGCGGGGACATTACATTACATATATCTTGTATAAGAAAACTCATAATTGGGTATTTTTGTACTTATATTGATATATATAACTATATAGATTCATATATAGATATACATACCAATATACATAGGGTATCTCTGTATTATTTCTGCACTTAAAAGTTAGAAATGGTATTACATAAGCCCATCACAGTAGAGTTTTTCATCTACAATAAGATATTGACAGGTAAGATATAGAGTAACCTCCCAAATATGAACGATGACCCAAGTAAACAAATACAAGTATGATGGGAAATATCCTTCTTCAATAGAATATGCAATGTCTAACCACTTTCTTACTGAAATATGCTTATATATATACATTTATTATTATACTTATGTATATCGATATATATATCAATATACATGGGTATATAAGTGTTTATTTTCTTCATATGGATTGTTTCTAACCATATCTAGATCATCTTAGGAAATTATATTCAATTCTAAGATTATCTATGCCTTTCTAATTGATTTTTTTTAACCCGTGGCTGTAGCATGTAAATAGAACGACTCAAGGATAAAACCCTCATAATGTATATTTAGCCTTACTATCAAGATAAATTATTACCCCCTCATCCCAGCGAGGCTTGTTAATATCTAGACATGAAAACAAATGACCATACATCACCAGCCTATTTGTCACACACAAAAGGATTCTTTATTAAGAAATAGGTCATCAGTATAAGCCCTCTCTATAGAAACAATATTTTCATACTATAATCTAACAATTGGTAGGGTTGATGGTGCTATTATTAACAGGCTTCAATCCAACAAGTCTGGCTATGGAATTAAGTCCTGTAAGAATCTCCTTTTAATAGCCTCATTGTAAGAGAACTTTCCTGGCGAATATAAAGTTAGAGGCATCTTTCAAATACATCTCACCTTCCCCTCTCAGCAGAATATGTAGGGAATAACCTATTTTAGGGTTTAAGGTCATGTTTATAACATAATGGTCATTGGTGTAGTATTATGGCCAAGCATCCCTCAAATCTCATGGTAACATCATTTTGTACCTCATTTTATTCATCTCAATGTCTATTAATAATGTACATTACCTAGGTATCGTGAGAAGTTCCTCTCAGCTGAAATTTTTAATTCTTTGCAAGGCATTTATTGATTATTATCTCTAAGTTTTTATATAAATTTAAAAAAGAGGATGTATGTTTGTGGATCTCTTATCTTGAAGTCAACACAGAAAAGTTCTCTGTGATGACTTCAGGAGAGGAATCTACAAAATAGCTTTTATAATTCCTTTTTCCTTTTAATAGCCTCAGGCTAGGTAAGTTATTTTTCTCCTTAGCAAATCTTTCGATAAGATTGCAAAAGTGGTTTTGGTAAAGCAACATATTGATATCCTTTTTAATTCAACAAAATAAATTAGGATAAATATTGATAAATCAATTGTGTATAGTTTGTATATGTGTGTGTGTGTGTGTGTGTGTGTGTGTGTGTGTGTGTGTGACACACACACACACACACACACACATATATGTGTGTGTGTGTAGTTAGATATTCCAATATATATGTATTTATATATATTGTTAGAAATACTCTCATTTACACAAATTCCTATAGTTGTTACTCTGATCAAATCAGTTAGTAGAGGTAGAAATCATACATGGATAACTTGATTCAAGTACGGGACAAATTACTCCTAATTTTATGAAATAAGTGAATAGTCTAGCTATTCTAATTTCTTCCTTCCTCTCTATTATGAATGTATGGGTTATGTGATAATAATAAGTTTAGTCTAAGGAATGGAATAATAACAAGTATCTAGACAGTTTAAAGTTGGTATAAGGTAAAGGTTTCCCTGAAATAGAATTATGAACACTAGGCTACAAGATTGACTAATCAAAGTTATATAAACTCATTTGATTTGTTTGTAATATGACTAACTAAAATCGAATAGCATTAGATATGTTTTCTTTAGTGGTATTATGTGTGCAGGAAATAGATAATGGAAACCAGATACAAAAGTTTGAAATAAAGAATAAGGAACAATGGAATAGATCCAAAGTATGCAATCAAGGGTTCTCACCAACACGTCTACTACATTTAGTCCCTATGTAACAATACTAAAGAAAATTGATTAAGGGAATGTCCTTAAATATTGAAGCTATGTAAATGAAGGCATGCCTTCATAATTATTTGTAAATGAGGGAATGTCTTCATAAATTATACATTGTACTTTGTAATTTGGGCCTTGGGTCTCAGGCAAGACTAGAGGTTTTCTTCTCCATTCTTTCCTACCAGTGCCCACAGTGAATGGAGACATTTGTAATTTATAATTTTTTAATATGATATACGGGCTTCGGCCTTTTACCGATAAAAAAAAAACTAATAATTATGATATATTATTGGCGAATTAATTTAAGTTTGCACAGTAACTTATAAAATTTGGGCAAATTGAATATAATCATGTATTGAATATTGTGGCAAAACTCTGAGTTCAATTTTTTAATAAAAAAAATTATTTGACGATTTAAATATTTATTTAGCAAAAAATTTTAAAATGTGGCAATTTAGGTTGCCTGAAATCTTGAATTATTAGCTAAATTTAGATTCTCAAATTTAAAAAATTAGCCAATTGGCAAATATTAGCCACTAAAAAAATCAATGTTGTGCACGCTTTCCACTTGTTGGCATGACGCATTTTTAAAGTAAGCTTCTTTTTATTGGAAGTCTCCGCTCAAGTGACACGTATTTTGTCAAAAGTGCTAGCCCCTTTTCCTTTAGCTGGTGGGACCATGTGTTACTTAAAGTTGTATCCTCGTTGTGCAGTAGGCCACATAGTTGTCTCGCGAGCTTTTAATGGAGTTTAGTCTCTATTTTGAAGAAGAGTTCGTGCAAGTCTTCCATGTGTTATCTCCCAACTAGAGAAAAGGGCTTTCACGTGTCTAGTGTCCACGAGCTTGTTTATATTCAAGTTGGAGCCTCTTTCATGAAGTATTTGGTCAAATTAATGGTGAATCCGATCTCAAGTGGTAGGTGGGCATATTTGCAGGGATTTGATCTCATAAGCTGGTAGTTGAACGAAGTAGTGAATAAATTAGATCATGTTAGCAGAATGGGGGATAGTTGTCTTTATCTCATGAGATGGTGATGAAAATTGCAACTCCTTGGCTTCACAAAATGGGATGCCTTGCAGTTTTTTTAATTACTCTCTTATTAGGGTTATGTTAGGCGATGCCCTGGCTTATATAAGGCTAAGCTTTTTATTGTAAAAGAAGGATTCTACAAGAATAGAGGACTCTGATAGATATATAAAAGGCCTCAAACTATATTTTGTACAATTGAATCAATATCAATATAATCAATCGTGCTTCTATCCCTTTGGTATTTTCAAGATTCATTGTTCATATATATTTCTATGCTATTTTTCTGACTTTAGTTCATGCATCTTTGATTTGGTTGGATAGATTATGTTATAAGCTTCTCTATTCTATAGTTATCATTGTGTGTTTCACTCTATGTCTTATATTGAAGGGTTTCCCATATATCTATGATTAATCCTGAAAGCATAGTAGTAGTAAAATTGCCTTGAGATTTCATTTCTTTGAATAGCTTGTACATTTGAATTTTAAAGTGTTCTAAAATATTTATGTATCACCTCAAAGTAGATTAGTATCACTTCTTCCCCTTTTCCCTCTACAATATATGATGATATAGCTTCTAAAATCCTAGAGATTTCTCAGTGAAAATCGCATGAGGTCCTCCATTCACTAAGCTTCACATAGGCTATACATCTAGGAGTAATTATAGACATCAACAATTCTTTTTCTGGCATGTTTGGTGGGCCTACCCAAAAAATTTCACCTAAAGTTTGAGTATGTGTATGAGCCACAGACTAATCACTAGATCCCAAACTGTGTCCAACCATCGTTTGCTTGTCCCTCTATTGGTCTTCGTTCATTTTAGAGGTTTTGAAAAATAGGGTCGGGTCAAGCAACCACAAATGGCTCTCAATCCTCCTTGGAACTTTGTCACTTGAAATACAGGAAGCCCTTTGGTTCCCCCAACCCCTCTAGTTGTCTGGGGTCAAATACCTACTTCGGCTCTAAAATCTTTTCCTAAGTTTTTAGAAGAAGATTCCAAAGCTCTTGGTAAAAATTTTCAACATGTGGTGAAGGTTTGTACACTTCATGATATCATAGAATAGGATGTTGCTTTAAGGATTTTGGCTTCTTCTTTCAAAGGAAAAGCTCAAGACTGGTATCGCTCTCTCCCACCCAACTCCATCATGAATTCGGATGAGTTGGGGAACCTTTTTATCACCATTTTTTTAGACAATGGAGATAGATCCTCATTGCTCCAGTAAATGATCACCATCAAGAGAGCTCTACATTAAGCTATCACAGATTTCAATACCAGGTTCCATAAGATCTGGCATAGAATCCTCGCTACTGGGCATCCTCCTACAAATATGGATTATGTATTTTATCTTAAATCTTTAAATCCCTGCCACCCATACCTATTATAACCATCTTTCTAGACTTGTAGATTACCCTTATTCAGGAAAGAACCATCTCAAGCATTTCCCCAAGCATTGTGCCTATACCCCAATATCAATATAATTACCCAAATGTGCAACTCAGTATCATAAATGCTCAACCTAACAATATAAATGCTCCCATTATACTTGCATCTAAGGTAAATTATATTAAAAATCTATTGTGGACATTTTCAAATGATATTGTCAACCTAAAAAGGCAGAATGCTTCCTCCTCTAAGTCTCCTTACTAGAAAAATTATCACTCGGGAAAGCCCAATTACCAAGAAAATCAGAACCAAGGGGGTTCTGAGCTTTGTCAACCGCATGCTAACAATCAGTTGGTTACTATTCCAAACCCTTTGCAAGTTGTTCCACTTATCCAAAATAGAGATTTGGTTCCTATCCAAGAGGACCTAGCATATGACACTAATGTGTGGTACTTCCCTTGCAATGCAGAGCACATGCCAAAAAATTGCCTGTGATAAACTCTGCAGTAGCTCATTGCAGAGAAGAGAGCCCAAGGTATTTTTGTTGATCTTTGTGTATACGCATCTCTTGGTATGGAGATTGTTGTGCTTACCACACAAATTAAAGCTATATCCTTAGAAAGAGAAACAAAGATCGCTCCTGAACATGCATTGTTCTCATGGATGGAGGATGAGGAGGTAGTTTTTTCCAATCTGTATGACTTTGGTAATTCTTTTGTGTCTACTTCTAATGCACCACAAGTCCAATCAGACTATAATCTTCACTCTAAGAGGCAGAATACAGGTGAACAAGTAGTAACTCAAGAAAAGCCTATCACTAGCAAAGCTATGCCTGATTTTTTTTGTTCCTCCCTATATGAAGCTAAAGGAGATAATATCTTATAGGTATGGAGAGAATAAGAAATCCATACCAGCTACCTTGAATGTGGTCAAGAAATTGAAGAAAGCTCTCGCAAGCATGTCCCTCTAGGATATCCTTACTATTTTGGGTCAGAGATCATTGTTGCATGAAGCAATTTATAGTATGGAGTGTTAGAGTAATAGTCCTTTTGGGTTATTAATTAAATCATTTTGATTTAATTACTAACTCACCTATTCACTCTAGTTGCTTAAGCCAACCTTAGGGTTTCTCTTTTTAGGGTTTCATGATTCCTTTTTAAGGATTCACCTCTTTGTATTTCATAACATATTGAATCATATTGTAATAGTTTGTTCATATAGAAGATTGTTCTTTTGAATGTGCATATGATGCCTCTAACTTTTTGGCCTCCCTAGATTTTTCTTGCTTTATGTTCTTTGCTTCTTCCATGTGACAGGGTTATGCATGGAGGTGTTCTAGGGAGATTAGGATTTCTACCTAATCTAACATGGTATCAGAGCCTTCATGCGGCTCTCTGTTTGTGTCTTGTTGAAGTGTTTCAGAAACTTTGAAGTGTTTCAGAAACTAGAGGTTTTTCTGGTTTTTTAAAGTTTTTATGTGGATTTAGAGTTGGGCTTTGTTTTTGGTCACTTTGGGCTCAAACAGACATCTCCATTGAGCTCAGAGCACCCAAAAACTCTAGAATCCATATAAAACTTGTCGATTTTGGGCAAAGTGAATCTGAGGCAAAAAAAAATTTGGTTTCTAGTGTCGTACGGGCACGAAAATCAAAAAAAAAAAATTTAATTATTTTTTTTAATGTTTTTTTGGCATTTTAAAAATGTAGCCAGTGTATGTTGAAAGGCGCCACCGTCGCACCACTGCGGCCCGACCCATGCCCAGCCCCGCTGGCCCTACGGGATCCAGCCGGCTCCTTCGGCCCACCACCACCTACGGCGCCCTCCTCCGCTAGCCCCGCCGACCACAAACCACTGGCCCACCGCCGCTCGACCCCCTTCGGCCCCACTCCGCCCAGCTGGCTCCTCCGCCCGGCTCTGCCACCTGTAGCGCCGCCCAGCAGGCTTGTAGCCCTGCGGGCCCTCTTTAGCCCTGTGGAGGTCACATGGGTGATCGGGTGCTCCGACCTTTAGCCCCATGCGCCCAGGGGCTCAGATTTTTTAGGCCCCAAGTGCTTAAAATAATTTTTTTCGGAGCCTTTCTACCCTCTGATGGTGTTTTTTCTCTATCTAGAGAAAATGGAGGTCTTTTTCTGAATTTTTTATATCGTCGGAAAGCTCTTTCTGAGCTCTTTTAGATTATGGAGGTTAGGTTTTTTAGTTTTGCTATTTTGATAGTGTTTCTTTCTATAAAATTTTGATGTATATTTTTGCCTTCCGGGAGCCATATTTTGCTCATCCAGACTCCTTTTTTGGTAAACCAGATATCGTCAGAAAGTTGGTTCAGTGATTTTTTCAGTGGCAGGGGTCTTTTATCTGGATTCTTCTCTAGGTTCTTTCTCCTCTGATTTTTTCACTTTCACACTATGGAAAATTACTTGGGTTCTACAGGTACTAGGATCTCTTCTTCTGTTCTTCTGGCTCACTCTTCTTTCTAACTTTCTGAGCATTGTATGCTTCTCTTCAGTAGCATTCTCTTTTCTGTAAATGCACTAAGATAAAGTGCCTACTTTTGCAAAGCTGGGATTTTGAGCACCTTGTGTTTGTTTGTACTCGCACTCAGTTATCAAATGCCATGGGGGGTTATGATATTTTTCCTTATGTGCTCATCCACCTTTGTCAAGTGAGCGTACCTTCCATGACATTATCCCATGATGTGTGTCCATGACATGACCCTTTTTCTTGTGCTTGTACTTCTATTGCACTATTGGTGTTCCTAATTCTTCTTCTTATAGTTGTTTCTGGCATTTCATTTCAGTGTTCTTGTCACCACTCTCCCTATTCAGCATTATGGTGGGGTTCACCTATTGGTTCTATTGCTTCCTTGGTTCGGTTGAGTGATCTATGTATTTAGGTTTTTTTTCCTATTTACTAGGCAGATGTTGTGGCTAGGCACCTATGCATTTCGGTGAGATGGATCATCTACTATATAGACACTCATTCATTCCTACTTTTGGAGGTCACCTCTTCGATTGATCAGCTCTTCATACTTTGTCTTCTCTACCTGGTCATGCACTATTTCAGTGGAGGTTCCAGTAGTTACTTCTGACAGTGTTTGCAGCTTCATGCTTCGGAGATGCTATACATGCTCTTTCTTGTTCCTTTCTTTGGGAAATTTTTCCTATATTGGAGGTTTTGTTTCCTTCATCTAGTTCATCTCTTTTTGGGGTAGCATTTTTCCCACTGATTTTTCTCTATTTCCCAGCTTTACAGAGAGTTCTTGTGCTTGGGTACCCGATCAGGCCTTTGTTGTCGGGACCCTTCTTTCTTGCTTTCTGCAGTTGTCTCTTAGGTTTTGGTTCTCCCTAAGCTTATCTTAAGGGGGGGTGTTAGAGTAATAGTCTTTTTTGGTTATTAATTAAATTATTTTGATCTAATTACTAACTCACCTATTCACTCTAGTTGCTTAAGCCAACCTTAGGGTTTCCCTTTTTAGGGTTTCATGATTCCTTTTTAAGGATTCACCTCTTTGTATTTCATAACACATTGAATCATATTGTAATAGTTTATTCATATAGAATATTTTTCTTTTGAATGTGCATATGATGCCTCTGGCTTTTTGCCCTCCATAGATTTTTCTTGCTTTCTATTCTTTGCTTCTTCCATGTGACAGGGTTATGCATGCAGGTGTTCTTGGGAGATTAGGATTTCTACTTAATCTAACATGGAGAAGCCTCAATCCATTAAAAAGAGCACCTTTTCACAATAAAAATACAAGGGATCATCAAAAAAATAAGTGGCACCCAAAAACCAGACACATGCTCATACTGCTATGGTGAAGCAAGGTATTTCTAATGCAAGTGCCAAGGTGGAGCAAGCTAAGCCTACTCCCTTCTACCTGACTCTCATTGTAAATGGTAATTTGTTGCATAATTCAATGATTGATAATGGATCTAGTACTATTGTCATGTCCAAGCAAATAGTTGAAGCATTAAGCGTTGGATACAAACCAAAGAATAGAGGATTCATGCAGCTTGATGGCAATAAGCTCAATATTGTAGGAATCATTAAAGAATTCATGCTTACCTTGTATGCTTTTCCAAGTGTTACTATCTTTCAAGATGTGGTCATCATAGATATTCTAGCTACTTATGGGATCTGTCTTTCTGGGACTTCACTTCTATAATAGGTGAGTATCTCTCCTTAGATTGGTCGCACCTCATTATAAGAAAAAAGCATGGCACTAAGCTTAAGATCATCTTTGAGCCTTTGCATATTGAACATGTATTATTTGAGGTCTTGACCAACTCTAAATCTTAGGAACCATAACTTGAAAGGATTATGGAAGATGAGGAAATCTCTGAGTCCAGTGCAATAAGAGAAACATTCCTAAATAAATATATCAATTCTAACATATTTCCACATTACCACCCTACTGGCCTTGGCACCTACATGATCTATGAGGAAGATAAATTTATTTTGAGGGTGTCTAAATATTTTGTTGCTGACGTTGAAGACAAAAATAATAGAGACTCCACTCTTTGTAAATTACACTTCGATGGTGGTAGATGCAAGAAAGGTTCTGGCGCAAGAATTGTTCTAACCTCCCCTACTGGTGAGAGGATTCTAAGATCTTTTTGTTTCCAATTTCCATGTTCAGATAATGAAGTGGAATACAAAGCACTCATTTTTGGGATGA
The DNA here is from genome assembly GCA_018584345.1 of Thuja plicata. Classification (NCBI taxonomy): domain Eukaryota; kingdom Viridiplantae; phylum Streptophyta; class Pinopsida; order Cupressales; family Cupressaceae; genus Thuja; species Thuja plicata. The sequence continues at coordinate 491,552 of MU215619.1, forward strand.
GTTTTTTTGAACACATGGGCATCAATCAATTAAAGGTGCTCAGAGATTATGAGATTATTGTTCACCAAGTGCACAATATGGCAGCTGCAAAACATGTACCCATGCATTCTTATTGCCACAAAGAATGGGATATTATTAAAATATTTGATGCTTTCAATATTAAAGTTATACCAAGGAAGTTGAACACAGTTGCAGATTACCTAGCTACAGTTAGCTCTCATTTATGTCCTACTTCTAATTTGTTAGAAAATAAACATGTCATCTGCATAATTATTAGGCCATCCATGTCTAATAAAGACCAAACTAACAGGTCTTTAAGAATGAAGAGTATATTTTCGCATTTATACAACATTTTGGCGAGTTCACAGATTAGCTACAACCTAAGATAGTTAAGTCATATGAAAATCAAATTATTTAGCTGAAAGGGAATAACCTTCCTAGAGGTTTGATCACCCTAGAGAATATTTTTTTATTGTAATGATGCAAACACCAACAGAATGAAGCTCATAGAAAATGAACAATATTACTGTAGCTTGGAGGTCAGAGAAGGCCAAATACTAAAGGTGGGTAATAATGTCCCTCAAGATGATCGGGAATAGCTGATACAGCTATGTGAGAAGTATCAAGGTGTAATTTCTTGGTCTTACGAAGACCTCAAAGTTTATGATCCATCATTAATCTAGCATACTATTGAGTTGACAGAAGGGTCAAAGTCAATTTGGAAGAAATACAGGTTTGTAAATCTATAGATTGAGTCTCTGATGGCCAAATAATTGACCAAGCTAGTTGATTCCTACATTATATACCAAATAAAGCATAGTACATGGATATCCAATCTGGTCCCTGTGTAGAAGAAGGATGGAGACATCCACCTGTGTGTATATTTATATGATCTAAATCGAGCTTCACTTAAGACCATTATCCTTTTCCCTCCATGGAGGTGATACTATATTCTATTGTTGGCTTGGAGATGTTCTCTCTCCTCGACTGATTCTCGAGTTACAACCACTTGCAAGTTAAAGAAGAGGACCAACACAAAATGACATTCACCACCAAGTGGGGAAAATTTTCATATCGAAAGATTTCTTTTAGCATGTCCAACGTTGGCGCAACCTTTCAGCACATGATGTATTTTGCTTTCAAATTTCTCATCAATAAGATCATCTTGATCTATTTTGATGATCTTATTGTTTTCTCAAAATCTGCAAAAGATCATTTTGAGGTTGTTTTCCAAAGATGTTGGGATTTCGGTGTTTCTTTGAATCCTAAGAAATGTGTGTTCAGAGTTCCCCAAGAGAAGTTTCTCAGGTACTTTGTATCTAAAGATGGCCTCTTTATTGACTCGAAGTGGGTCCTCTCAATCTGGGAATCATCACTTGTTGTAAACAAGAAAGTCGTGCAATATTTCATTAGAAATATTAACTTTTTAAGTAAATTCGTCATTGATTTTGCAAGACTGGTAAGGTCTATAACCTTGATGTTAAAAAAATATCTCCAGTTCAAATGGACTCTAGAAGCAAGAAAGGATTTCAGGAGGATAAAAGAGGCTATTGCATCCATCACTATGCTAGTAAACCCTAATTTATCAAGGGTTTCATTATGTTTCTATGCTATCAATTTCAACATTTCTATGGTATTTGCACAAAATGATAAAGAAGATACAGACGAGCACCCCATCGCTTTTTATTCCAAAACTCTAAAAAACTATGAGATCAAGTAAAACTTTGTGGATAAGCAAGTGTTTTCTATAGTCAAAGGTATAAAGAAGTGTAGGCATTTCATTGCCTCCAAAAAGAAAATTTTCTTTGTTTCCCACCTGTGTCTGCGAATATATTATGGAGGGTGAGATTACTAAAAAGTGGGTGAATTGGACTAGCAAGGTAATAGAATATGACATCGATGTCTAGCCCAAAAGTAATATGAGGAAAAGGTATGTGTGAGTACATCACTCAAGAAGTGGGTACCTTAGGAAAAGAAGATGAAGAAACAGTCCTCGTACAAACATATTTGTCCGAGTTATGTTGGGTGGAAGAGATGATAAAGTTCATACAAAGTGGAAGATACCCTCCTCATCTTCCTTCTCACAAGAGAAGGTATTACAAATTTCAAAATGTAGGCTTCCCCGTGGTTGATGGCATTCTATTTAAAAGGAATTTTGATGGCATTCTCCTTCGCAATGTTAGAAATAAATATGCGAAGAGGATCTAGAATGAATTTCACACTGGTTCTGTAGGACACTTTTCCACTCAAATTACTAACATAAAGATAAACCATGAAGGATACTATTGGTAATCTATGTTCAATGATGTGCATCCCTTAGTCCATGAGTGACATTTTTATACTAGCTGAAGGAAGAAATTTTCTATGCCTCTGCACCTTATGGTGGTGGACGATCCTTTTGCAAAGTGGGGCCTGGATTTCATCAAGATGATAAATCCACATTCAAGCATTGGATAAAACTGGATTCTCACCACCACGGATTGCATTACCAAAAGGATGAAGGCATCTCCTCTTAAGAATGCAATGGAATGATAAATTTTAAACTTCCTGCAAGAGCTTCTAGCACATTTTAGCTCGCCAAAGACTATTATTTCTGACAATGCCAAATCTTTCCTTAGATCGCATTTCACTAAGTTCAATGGTATTTATCTCAAAATGTCTTCCAACTATTATCCTCAGGGAAATGGTCTATAAAAATCAATGAAAAAGAACCTGATACGTTTGATCAAGAGGATAGGAGCAGAACACAAGCAGAATTGGCATAAGAATTTGAGGAATATTTTGTGGGCTGACCACATATCCTCATAATAGGTTTTTAAATCATCACGCTATGAGTTAGTGTATGGAAAATATGTTGTCTTTCCTATCTCTATGGAACTTCTAGCACTACATTTTCTCAAAGCTGTTGAAATCAAATATAATTCCCCTATGGAAATCAGGCTCGCGGATTTGTTGGAATTGCAAGAGAAATGGGAAAAATATTTCGTTGATATGAATACCAGGAAAGGAGTTATAAATAAATGGTTCAACAAGAAAATATATGATCTTGGCTTCAAGCAGGAAAACTTAATACTAAAGTATAATGAATACGGAGAAAAGCCTGATCAGTATGCAAAGTTTGATATCCTTTAGGAAGGCCCCTTCCTCATTTTTGAATGCAAGGAGCATAAATCCTTCAAACTCGGGAATATGAATGGTGAGTCCCTCTATATTTTGGTTAAAGGGGTCTACCTTAATATTTTCAATTAATCTCAATTGTAAGTATGTAAATTTTGTAAATATGGCGCATTAGTTTTGAGTGTGTGCAATAAGGCTAGAAGCTAGTGGTTCATTTTTGCAAAGTGTTTTTTCTCTTAAGGTCGTGGTCCTTTTCAAAAGTAAACTAGGGGTCCCTTTTTAGGAAAATATGAATAAAAATATTGATGATACAAGGTATCATGATCCATCCTTTGGGTATCTCTCATAAGGCCACATGTCTAGTTGCATCATTTTTCTTGGCATATTTTATTGTTTTTCTTCAAGCTTTAATGATGAACTCCCAGTTTGGTGTGTTTTTTTTTGAAGAAAAGATGATTTAGGATGAGAGTGGTGGAAAAGGAGAGACATGGTTCTCTATAAGGAAATTTGGTAGCTATATGTGCATTAAAGTCATTAACCCACACGAGGGGTATTAATGGTATCAACCACTGAAGAAAGTATGCAGCACACCACAAGATGATCTTTAACATCTTTTTAAGCATTAAATTCAGGTCATTTATATGCATTAAACAAAAGATTTTTGTTAAAGTTATATGATTAAACTTGAGCATTTTTGTGACAAAAAGGTAATTTATCTTGTTTCTAGTTGAGCACAGAGAGAAAATTTGAGCCAAAAGTGTAGTAAAGAATAGAAAAGCCAAACCAAAGTAGTCAGTAACTATTCATGGCTAAAAAAATGGGTGACTTAAGCGCGTAGGAGTCCCAAAGTCTGAAAATCTTATTGATATTTTTGGAGAAGCTTCTTTTTCTATCCATGTAATGCCTACAAAACCAGTGTATCCAAAGACCAAATCCAAGGATAAGGGAATGATAAAGAATCCCACAACCCTGGTTGATCTTTATGAAAATGTCTTTGACCCTGACTTGTGCGAGCAACCCAAAATTCTTAGGGAAGCCGCATGTGCATGAATGATTTATAGAAAGAAGAAGATAGATATTATTTCATCTGTATGCAAGCTATAAAATAGTGGTCTTCCATAATATTTGGTGTCTAGGGTTCCACATTGTCCTGAATGTGTTCACTTGTGTGTGCAGCACTTCAATGCAACTCTCGACATCATTAAGGGGGATAAATTGAAATTATTAATTGGTGTAGATGATATCAGGGAAATATTATGCATCCATGTACCTGCACCAACTACTAAAAATTTTTGAAAAATAGTATTTGAAGAAATATTGGGGCAATAGGCATGATGCCCAAAGTTTTTATAGTTCGGTGATGGGTAAAAACTCAGGAAATAGTGACCCCCCAAATTTCCCTTTATCTATTAAGAATATGATTGGAAGACCTGTAGGATGTTTTCTCTATGATGGCATATATCTATGGTTTCAACCATTACTTTGATGTGTAGCCTTTTGAGATGGGTATGCTCTTTAAGCTTTGCAAACAAAAGGAGCTTTTCTGCTATGACTTTGCAGAATTCTTGGCTGAATAAATTAATTTCCAACTTGCCAACTTTCCACAGCAATTCATGTTCATGTATTCATCTTTCCTTATGCATATATTTTTATATTAGAATGTCAATTTCTTTGGTTAGTTCCTGAACCTGGAAGTCCACAATAAAAAGGGGGAGAGACTACCAGTAACAGTATGGACCCCAGTTCTAATAGCCACATATGATTTCTATACTTTCTCACATACCTTCTTGGTCCCCAAAATTTAATATCTTTTGGGACTGGACACCATTCCATGGTTTAATACAGAATAGGTCAGTTGGATGACCATAGGTATCCTGTGTTGTGAGTGGTTCTCAGGTGCATATTTTTCTTTGGTTCGAATTCATGGATTGACAAAGGAGCCTTTGCAGCTACCTTTCTATATATCTCATTGCATGCTAGCTCTAGAAATTTTGAGGCAGATGGTTGTCATAGAGCATCAGATAGGAGCAGGAAATCATGATATTATTATCATGCCCAATAAGAAAACCCCAGGACCCTTCACGGTGGAAAGGAGGCTTGATGCAGAGGGAGTACTTAATTCTAATATCCTCCATATTGGGCTCATGTTAATTGACGATAAGTGGAATTTTGATCCTGATAGTCACCTCTCAAAGAGGAATAATTTTGTTAAAAATGTACCTTGTGAGTAAAAGGAAAAGTGCATGACCCCTGCAGTAGAGGACCCAAGCCTTTACATTCATCTCACCCAGGTACCTAAAGATTAGCATGCCCCATGGAACAGTTTTTATAGGATAGTTGGCTCTACAGACCCCTCCAAGAAAATAATAGCCAATCTTGTGAGGAAGATGGATGAGGATTCCTGGTTAGATGAGAAGAGATTGGCCTTCTAGATCTATAGGTAGGAGGTTGTATAGTTTCATAAAAGTATAGGAAAATTTCTTGACTGATGAGAAATTTGAAGAAATTTGGAGGAAATTTAATGGCAATAATCTAAAGGAAGAAGATTATGTGCCCCCAGAAGGTGAGACTGATGAGGTAGAGATTGTTTCTCTGCAAGAGGTGTGTCTGCAAGCTCCTCCATCAATGAAAGTTTCAACTTCTCATGAAGTTGCAAGAAGGCCTTGGTCAAAGGTAGGAAGAAAGAGGATTGATGATGCTTCTATTTCACAGCAGGCCCCATCGCACAAAGAGACAAAACATTTCCATCATTTCAAGGAATGTTCAAATAGAAAATCCTATCGCTATTGTGTCAGTATTGTCTTTAGTATAAGTAAGTTTTTCTTCCCCCCCCCCCTTCTTTCAACTCAATCTCTCATTTCTCCAGGTTTTTCTATTCCTGCTACTGTTTCTACTTTCCCATCACCAACCATGGCCACAGTACCTTCTATTTGTGTGCCATATGTGCCCCAGTTCACCTCAATTATGCAGAGCACATCCATCATCATGGCCACATATTCCCTATCCACATCACCGGCACTTTCTCCTATTGCTTCATTTCATTCCTCTGCTAATCCTTTTTCCACGTCGTCGGTGACTAGGGCATTAACTTTTGATACCACTCCCCTAGTATTTTCAAGTGTTGTCTCATCAAATCCAACACCTCATACTCTACAAGGGATCCCTTTGTTCTACACTACCACTATGTCATTCTTAGTTGTATCTCAGTCATCTGCCATAGTCCAAAATCCTTACGCCCTTTTGCTAAGCTATCTCGATCTCAGAGATCGCAGAAGAGAAACTCAAGGGATGCAAAAAAATATGGTAGGGTCCAATGTGCAAACATATTACAATGATGAAGCCCAACATCTGATGCTCGCATCCCTCACCCCAAAAGTAGTGAAACTAACTGGTCAAATGGGACCAGATGATTATGGAGTTCATGTTGTAGGGTTGATTTTGGAATATGTGTAGCCAAAGGATAAACTATTGTGTTCTAAGGAGGATCCTAGGATCATCTCCTCTGATTATATGAAGAAGGTGTAGAGGCTTGATTAAAATTTTGTCAACCTCAAGAGGGTAAAAGTAGCCAATGATCGCCTCTCGCTAAGGGAAAAGTCTCTAGAGGTAGAAATCGCACAACTCTAATCATCTGTGCAGTAAGAGACAAAAAAGAATTATGGGCTGAAATTGCAAGTTCAAGATTTGGAGACAATTGCAAAAGGAATCTGAAGCAAAAGAAGACCATTTAAAGAAGCTGCAAGAGAAGGAAAACATCCCCAACACCACACCACTTGAAGCTCAATTAAATGTGGTGTCAATAGAGAATGAACGCTTGGTTAAAGAGATAAGCACCACCCAGTGTTTCCTAACCCAGGAATAGAGCATCAAGGAAAATGAGCTTAAAAGATAGACCGATAAACTATCTAAGGGAGAGGAACAAAAGTGTAAGCTAGAGGAGTCTATGACCAAGGAAAGGGATGACTTGGATATGAGTAACAAAAAATCAAAAGAGTAGAGCGTGAAGATAGCCACCTGTCAACAACAATTAAGAGAGGCAAAAAAATAGGAAAAAGAGTTGGTAGAAAAGTTAGCCCTGAAGGAGGCAGAAATTAAGCTCCTATACGATAATTCTCAGGCGCCGCCTCCACCTCCTATTCATATTTTTCCACTTTTTGAATACATTCTTTCTACCAAATGGGAAAATATTGATAAATTTAATTATTCTATCAAACCTAATTTCCATTTATTGAAGGAGGCCCATTCTTTGTGCACTGAGGTTAAGCCTGCAATTGCTCATTTTTCAGTTTTGTGGAGCCAAAATTTCCTAGTGCACAGAAGCTTGTGACTTGGCTAGATGATGCATCAGATTAGGATATCACCAGAGTCAGGTTTACAGACCACAAGGAGGTAGTGGGACATACCAATACAATCATCAACTGCCACAAGGCCACTCTCTAGATTTGTGTTGTATTTTCTAATCTAGAGTTTGTGGTTTAAATAGTGAAAGGGCACTTTAAAGAGCTTGAAAATGTGTCTTTTGATCCCAATCAATGCGGATGATTCAGTGATGCATCCTGATGAGTTGGTTGCCTCAATTGATTAGTAGTTCATCCAGAAAACTCTATAGTTAATCCAAGCAACTCTGGAAGTTGATCGATTTGAAAAATTTATTCATCCACTCGTCCAGCTTCAAATTTTGTTGCTGGCTAATTTCAAGGACCTCATCTATACGTCCTTCTATGAGTTGATTGAGTTAGACAAGGAGGCCATATGATTGAAGATCTAGGTATTACCTTTAGAGAACAAATGGCTCCCATTGCAGACTATCACTGATAGCCTCTTTGGAGTGAGCAGTTAAGGCATGGGTTAGTGAAGCCAAAATTTTGATGAGTTATCATCCCGCGAGCACGATTCCCCTTAGAGTCACCAAAATTGTGAATTAAAATTCACAATGCTATGGATTTAAGGTTATTTTTAAGAAAGCTTTATTTCCCTTCCCAGTGAGTTTTGTTAAAGGAGAAATGCGCGCCTCCCACTTGTCATTATGGAGTGTGTTTGGAGTAAATAGGTTTTCCCTCATCAAGAAACCTATGCAGTTGTGCATGCTTGTCACTTGGCGATACAACATATTTTTAAGGTAGGCTCCTTATTTTTGATGGAATTCTCCGCTCAAGTGACACGCACTTTTTCAAAAGCATTGGCCACTTTTCCTTTTGCTAATGGGCTCATACATTACTTAAAGTTGTATCCTCACTATGTAGTAGGCCACATGGTCGTCTCACAGGATTTTAAGGGAGTTAAATCTCTATTTTGAAGGAGAGTTCATGTATGTCTACCACGTGTCATCTCTTGGCTAGAGCGAAGGGCTTTCAAGTGTCTAGTGTCTGTGAGATGATTTTTCTTCAATTTGGAGCCTTTCTCATGAAGTAGGTAGGAAAATTAATGGTGAATCTGATCTCAGGTGGTAGGTGGGCATATTTGCATGGATTTGATCTGATAAGCTGGTAGTTGAATAAATTAGATATTTTTAGCATATTGAGGGCTAGCAGTCTTTCTCTCATGGGCTGGTGATGAAAATTGCAACTCTTTGGCTTCACAAAATGGGACGCCTAGCAATGTTTTCAACTACTCTCTTATTAGGGTTATGTCGGGCGATGTCCTGGCTTATATAAGGATGATCTTTGTATTGTAAAAGAAGGATTCTGAAAAAATAGATAAATCTAATAGATATATAAAAGGCCACTTTTTTAAAGCCTCAAACTATATTTTGTACAATTTAATCAATATCAATACAATCAATTGTGCTTCTACCCATTTGGTTTTTTCAAGATTCATTGTTCATATATGTTTATGTACTATTTTTTTGACTTAGTGCATGCATCTTTGATTTTGTTGGATAGATTATGATATAAGCTTCTTCGTTCTGTATTTACCATTTTGTGTTTCCCTTTATGTCTTATATTGAATGATTTTCCATATATATGTGACTATTCATGAAATCATAGTAGTAGTAAAACTGTCTTGAGATTTTATTTCTTTGAATAGCATGTGCATTTGTATTTTAAAGTGTTCCAAAATATTGATGCATCACTTCAAAGTAGATTAGTAGCACTTCTTCCCTTTTTCCCTCTACATTATATGAAGACTCGACTTCTAAAATCCTAAAGGTTTCTCAGTGAAAAGTGCATGAAGTCCCTCATTCACTAAGCTTCCCATAGGTTGTATATCTAGGATTAATTTTATATATCAACAAGATGCTTTAAACATCCACAGAAATTAAATTTAGGTGTTTTTGAATCATTCTATAATGCATTATGTCTATTTTAGAACACAAACTTGTATTATTCTAGATGGAAATTCTAGATTGACCTTATGTCTAGGCTAGGTTTGATTGGTATTTGGAATGGATTTGAGAAAATCTCAACTAGATCTTCCTTGAATTCTCCTTCTAGGGTCCCAATCTTGTCTAGTTTTAGTTGTAAGTTCAATCTAGACTTTCATTCTTTTTTTCCCAGTTTGTCTGTCAAGTGTGTCACTCTAGACCTATGAGTGTGTCACTTCAATTCTATGTGTGTATTGCTTCGTTGTTGTGAATGTGTCTTTCTGGCACTATGAGTGCATCTTTATGGCACTGTGAGTGTGTCTCTCTGGTAAAATTTGTGTGTCTTTTTAGCCCTATGAGTGTGTCTTTGCATCCTACAAGTGCGTAGTTTTCCAGAAGGTAAGAATTCAGGTCAATTTGGTGTTCTCAGTTGAATTTTAGTCTCAGGGTGGTACATAAAATGTAACATTTAAGTATAAGTTACATATTCTTATACTTTAAGTTATAATTTATGTAATACTTTCAGGATGTTTGAGATTGTTTTCAACTTCATAGGAGTTATAATAAAGACTCTATATTTTGAGATGTTTTAGGAAATTTCTAACTTAGACAAATTTCAGGAATCAACATTTTTACTTCAACGTGATTTTGAAGACATTATATTTTTCCATTAGTATACACAAGGAAAAACATGATCTACACCATCAGTTTACTCTACACCGGTAGACAGTGAACAACACTACCCAACGCCAAGGTTACCCGATACTGCAAAGTTCAAAGCATCCCAAAAAACACTATTCAGTGTTATCCGATGATAAAAAGGTTAATGATACCCGACAAGTAACAACAGTGCAACATGATGAAACAGCACAGAGTGGAACCCAAAAAATAAAGGGAACCTGACGATTAGTTCAACAAAGGAACGCCGACATACTTTCAGTTCAACCCGACGACCAAGAACCAACAGTCAGTTACATCGCGCAAAAAGTGGATTTGACTTTCCATGTTAGATAAATCACTGAACTTGTATTTAGAGCTTCTTGATTTGCTTTTAAATCCATTATGTGCGGAGGAAGCAATGTATTTAGTATTATTTTAATTAGTTTTACTATTTTAAAACATGCAAACTAAAGATCAAGGTCAAGTTGTAAACCTTAAATCTAAGAGTTAACATTGTAATGCATGATTCAAAGATAGGTCAAATACTTGTATAAATAGATGCTCAATCTATTGAGAATAGTTGTTGTCCAATGAAGATTGTATCCATGGAGAGCATCTAGAGACCAGACAAGAGAATTCATGTAGAGGAATAGAAAAGAATCCAATCAATTTCAAGAACAGGAACACAGGCTACCGACGAGCAGAGAAAGGTATTAATCAGTCACTTAAGGTGATATTATTATTATGAGAGCTTTAATGGATCTGTAATCAGAAATTGTAGATTGCATATAGTTATTTCAATCATATGTACTCATTTTAACAAGTGTAGTACACATAAGAAATCCTTTCAAGAAAGGTGGACTTAACAATCCTATTATAAATCTCTTAACTGAGTGCACACTTAAATTAGTGTTGCTAAAGCTCTTAATAGAGTAGATCGTAACCGATCTCCACCTTAATACTCCTAACAAGGTAGATCATCAGAAGTGATCAATTGTAAGCCTTTACTGACTCCCTTCCATTCTGCAGATAGTGAAGTTTTGTGGGTACCATCCCCTCTACAGTTTTTACTTTCTAACAGGAGTTTTCTGCGATATCATATCTTGTGTTATGTGTTTATTACGTTCATGAATGTTTCTATGAATGTTGCAAACCTTTAAATATTATGAATTAATACTACATGCATAAGAAAGAACAACAGTAATGGTCAGTGATGCAATAATGAATGATTACTAATGATGAATTGTGAAAAGTGTTAAAAATTTTAGAGGTACTGATTCACCCCTCCCCTCTCAGTACTACTTCCCATTAATCCCAACAATTGGTATCAGAGCTAAGTATCTTCAAGGAAAATCTTAAAGGCTTAAGAGAAAAGATCATACAATGGAGAAGTAAAAACTTGATAAGAATATTGAGAATAAAAAGCTTGAGATACAGATGTTCTATGAACAGTATAAAGAAGAAAGAATCAAGATGAGAGAGTTGTTGGATGAGAGAAAAGGTATGACAACTCGGAGCAATGAAAAATATTATCAAGAAGAAGAGATTCCAAATTTATTTGAATCTTCAAGATCCAATGCAATTAATACATTAGACACATCAGAAGAGAACATCACAAATTTGAAGGAGATCAATCAACATCTGATAGAGCAAATAAAGATGCTACAAATCGGTCAAGACACCCAGATGGTGAGAATGATTGATGTGATGAGTTCTGCTCAACAAGCTGAAATAGAAAGAACACTTGTTATTGATGACAGAAGGAAGATTACAGAAAAACTACAAGAAAAGGAGTTGGAAATTCAAAGACATGTTGAGCATCACCATGAGATCACAAATCAGATTATTCTTATGAGTCAAGAAACAAACAGAATGAATGTTGAACTCATTGAAAGAATACAGATTATCGGTGAACTAAGAGAAGAGAATGAAAAACAAAATCATGAGGTTAGAATTCAGCAACAGCATAATGAAGTTATCGAAAAGGCTAAAGAGAGCAATAAAAGAATGGATGATTTTCTTGAAGGACAACGAAGAGTCAACAACAAAGGTTTAGGCTTCACCAAAAATGGAGAATCGTCAAATCAAGCCAATCGAAAGAATATCTATGAAAATCCAAGACCAAGAAAGCTGACATGCAAGCACTGTGGAAAGCAAGGCCACACATCAAATGTATGCCGAGATAAAATGAAAGGTATTCCTAAATCTACATCTTCATTCATAGGATTGTGTTATAAATGTAACAAGAAAGGACATAAAGCATATAAATGTAAGTCTAAGATACAACAACCAAAGAAGGAAACCTACATGGAAAAATATTTTCCTACATACAAGATGAATGGGCACACAAGTCTTGAAAGCTGGAAAAAGAAAAGGCAAGTATGGAAGCCAAAAGGTCAAGAAACTCCCTATCAACCAAAGAGAATCGGTAATCAATATGTATGGGACTACAATACATGGACAAACTGTACAGCATGTGGTAGATATGGTCACATTGTTGCAAACTGCATGAGAGCATGGACCAAAAGGTCTAGAGGCTGGTCAAATCCCAGAATGGCATGCTTACACTGTCACAAAGTTGGTCACCTCAAAAAGGATTGCAAAGACCAAATGACAAAGACAAGCACATATCCCAATGGAAACACCATTGAAGATATACGGAGGGCTAGAGACAAAATGTGGAGAAAAGATTCAAGAAATGATGAAGCTGGACCAAGCAATGCAAATGGTGACACCCCATCCAATCGATCTGGTGACATCACCACCCCCACTTGAGATGAACAAGTAAGTATGGAACTGCACTACACCAAGTCATATTTTGCATTATTTCCATTATAAAAATTGATAGAAAGTCAAAATCTACATAATAAAGATGCATGTTATGTTACTTGTTTGAATTCTGAGAAAACAACCCTGTCGGTATACACATATTGAAAATCAGCGGTGAACATAATGGATAAGCTATTTATATTTACCATAAATTATGGGTCAACACATAAATGGTTAAGTTACCAATGTAACCTGATAATCATCGGTAAGAAAGCAAACTTACAAAGTTGTCATGACAAAATACCGATATCCGTAAGTAAAAGAAAAATTGTTAAACAGCAAAATTGTCAACACCGACGATGAATTTAAAAGTCTTCCCGACAAATTTCATCTTCATGACCCGATGAGTCATTGAGAATTTATGACAAAGACTTAGGGCAAAAGGGCTATAAATAGATGACAGGACAACTTCATTTTGCACCCGCGATTTGAAGAGAAAGCAAGAGCGAAAAGAGAGCGACAAAAGAGCATAAAGCAGAGCATCCTCGAAATTGATCCAAGCACACAGCATACAAAAAATTTATCATTATCACGCATTGAAGTAAGTACCAAGGGCACCGAAAGACCTTTGAAGTCATTTTTCAAGAAAGCCCTAAATTTCCAGAAAGCCCTAAAAACTTGAAAAATGATGGCAACCACGTCAAGAACAGCTAAGATCAAAAGTGATAAAAGGAATTTATTGAAGTTGATTAAGAATAGCACATGTGTAGAGCCCAAATATAAGATATGCCTAGAGATTACATCACAACCCGATGAAACTAGAGCATTTTCTAAAATTCCACCTAGGGTTTTGCTCATAGAAGACGTTAGGTCTTATATTCACTGCAAGATCATTGATATAGGAGATCTAAAGATGGATGAAGTGTATAAAAAGCTTTGTGATGCAGAAGGAAACCTAAAGGAAGAGCACAAACACTTAGAGGTCAAAGGGATAACTAATGCCCTCTATTTCCTGAGGAACTTCAAGACTGACTGGATTAGGTTGGTGCTTAGCAGATTGCGTGACCAGAAGTTGTGGTTGGATCAACCCAAACAAATAACCAAGGATTTCCTTCATGTTGTCACTGGTTATCCAATAATCGACAAGCCCAAGGCTCACAAGCATCCCTCCAGGCCAGAAGTCACAAAAATCACAAAAGATGAATGGGACAACAGAGGTCTGAAAGTAAACACCATCACCAATGAGGAACTGAGGTTCGGTGCATGTGTGATTGGTTATAAAATCTTTCAAGAAAGAAGGTTGAATAGCATATTTGCAACATCAGTCAGCACGACTTACAAGATTGTAACCAAGGGCATACAGATGGATCTATGTGAGATCCTGTTGAAACAACTTGATGAAAACATGAACACAATCAGGTCCACAAAGACCAACACATGTAAGTTTGGTTCACTTATCATGTGTATCTTTTTCTATTTTCAAGAGTACTTTACTTCAGTAGGAAAAGTAAAGTGAGACACTACAAAACCGGTGACATTACAGATTAGTGAACTAATCAAGTCACTAGGAGATAATTTTGAATCTTTCATGACTGCATACTTTCTTGAATTGAAGGAAAAGATGATGGAAAGGACAAGGATCCCTGAACAACTTGTTGAAAAACATAGGGATGAGATATGTTTTATGGTAGACACAGATTTCACCCACATTAAACCATTTGTACCAAGAACAGCTTGGTTAGAACCACTAGATTATGAAATCAACATAGACGAGGCTACAAATGCAATTGAAGCTTTGATCAATGAGCCTGTTGATAGCAAATAGCCAAGGTTTGGAGCCTATGAAGAGGCCAGATATAAGATAAAAAGAGGCCTAAAAATAAAGAAGACTGTCAAAAAAAAGGATAAGATGGTTAAGAATCTCAAGAAGATTATATTGGTTACAGAGGAGGAACAGGAACAACAAGAGGAAACCAATGAATAGGGCACCATCGGAGAAGAGCATGATGAGCACAAATCAGATTCTGAGGAGACTGAATCTGATACACCTCCACCTCCTACAAAGAAGTAGAGGACGAGGAGTCAAACTGCTAAAACTGACACCACACCTCCTAAGAAAGGTCAAGTAAGGACCTATAAGAGGAAGCAACCGATAACAAAGCAAACTAAGAAGCAAACTATTAATACAACACCCCCAATGAGGAGAAAAAGAATGGTTAGAACTAAGGCTAACATAGAGGACTCTAAAGAAGATGAGCCTGATGTAGTAAAGAAGAATTATAGGAATCAAACAATTGATGAGGCTTTTGAATCTATTGCTGCATCTGGCACAATGCATGACAAAATAACCAAACAATGGGATACACTCACACTAGAGGACCAAAACAAGATACAAGATGCCATAATAAGGGCAATGGTCAAGTACAAACATGCACCAGCTGAGTTCATCGACCAAATACCTAAAGGGTTGGGTAATAGAATATCCCAACAGTGGTCATATGCTCTATAGACTGAGAGAGAAGCAAGGTAGAGCGTATTTGTCAAACTAATGCCTCCCAGATCTAAAATTGAAGAAATCAAAAAAATAATGAAGAAACATTCAAGTAAATTTGTAGCCAAAATAAGGGCATACAAAGTGCTAGAGGACAAGTTCATAGAGATGGACACAATGACTAAAGAAAAATGGAGATAACTCCTAGATCTACCGGCAGAGTCAACAAGTAATGAGAATCAGTTAATTCTCACTGACACACCTCATAGAGAGTGGGAAAGACAAGGCAAGTCCTCAGCACATTGCTTTGGACAACAGTGAAGATATGGAGAAAGTTGACTTGGACATAGTCATGGATAATCTTGACATTCAAGACATCACAAATTATGACTCTGATAAAGATCCACAGAAGAAAGATGATGTTATCTTCATGACACTTAAGGATCAAGGACAGCAACAAGATTTGCAGACATCATATGGTAAATAAATGAATGTTGCTGATGAGACATTACAAGATACTTCAGTCATGGACTTAACCAAACCAGACCCTAAAAAAAAGATACAAAAAGTTGAGGATGTCACTACTCTAGATGATCAAACCGACAAGCAGGACACCACTTTGGATATAGCCAAAGCTACCACTCAAATCAATATGCCTGTATTAATGAATGCAATCAATATTTTAGATGGTAATGATGGATCTGCTACAAAGGAAACAAGAACACCTAAGGACAAGGGTGAAGCTGAAGTAAAAGACACCACCAATAATACAAAGGAAACAACTTTAGAAAAGGCTGCAACCGATGATCAGAAAGATAACTCTACTAATCAAAATAAGGAAGAAACAGAAAAGGTAGAGGAGGAAAAGCATAAAGATAAGAGTGAAGAGGAAAAGAAGGATGATCTAGAGAAGAAAATAGAAGAAAAATTTGCAGAGACACCCAAGGTAGATGGAAAGATGTCTTCACCAAACTGACAGGTACACCCCGAGCAAAAAACATAAGAAGAATATTCTACAAATCCTTCACCAAGCACTTCAGAGAGAAAAAATGAACTAGCAATGGTAGTTCATACATCTGTATCCACACAAGTCTCAAAGAAGAAGAAGGGAAAACATAAGAATCCAGTAACTCTGGATGAAATCATTGAGATACTAGTTTGTGATCTGAGGACATTAGATCCAACTAAATTGACCAAATATGCAAAACTCTGTGAGAGAAAGGAAATGCAAGACAAATTAAGGAAAGCCACAAAGGAGGCAAAGGTACTAGAAGTGGCAAGAGGGATACTTCAAAAAATAGTACCGGAAGTAGATGTTGATCAGACAACCCCGATGCTTGATCAACTAGTGGTTCTCACAGAGGCAATCACATCATAGAACATTGATGCTGAAAAGGTCATGGAAGAGAGACTTGAAAAAAAGTATGAGTTCAAGCTAGCTGAGAAGATAAGCCAAGAAGTGGCATTGAAAAAGGTAAATCTTTCTGAATTGATCAGCACAATAGATCCAATAATCTCAGAAGCTATTACTTTAATACAAAAATTGTGTACACTTGATCAACTCTCACAAGAGTATACTGAAAAAATAGCACAAATTTATTCTGATCAAAAGAAAAGTGCACAAAATCTCACAAATAATAAAGAGGCAATTAAATTGCACATTGAGAAAATTAAACAGGCTCGAAAATTAAGACAGGACATACAAATTGCAGAAACTAAGTATAGAGATTAGGTAAATGAGCTTGAATCTCAGCTCTTACTGACACTTTCACTACTGCAACAACATGTGACAGAGGCAAACACACTAATTGCAACCCTATAAATGTTTGTCCTTGACAACATTTATGATATGCATGCAAGGCTAGAGCTAGAGCACATGGCACTAGAAGTCCTAAGAGAAAAATGGGAGAAATTGCTTGAAGACATCAAGACAACCCATTCTTGTACTCTTGACACATTGTAAGTTACACTTTTTGTCATAATTTTTGGCATCTTATAAGTTGTACATTTTTGTCATGAGTATCAAATAAAGGGGGAAATGATATGTACAGTTCATTTAGTATAAAGGGGAAAATGAACAGAGGAAATCATACGTACAATCATACAACTGAAAGAGAAAAGAACAAGGAATGTATAGTAAAGAGGCAAGTATACATATGTACACTTATACTTATACTATACCGACGCATACAATTAGGGGGAGTCATATAATGACAAGGATATAGACATGGAGTACATACTAAACACTTTAGTATTGTGCACATATCATTTTTTGATACTAATGTCAAAGAGGGAGATTGAAGACATTATATTTTTCCATTAGTATACACAAGGAAAAACATGATCTGCACCATCGGTTTACTCTACACCGGCAAACAAGGCACAGCACTACCCGACGCCAAGGTTACCTGATACTACAAAGTTCAAAGCATCCCGACAAACACTATTCAGTGTTATCCGATGACAAAAAGGTTAATGATACTCGACGAGTAACAACAGTGCAACCCGATGGAACAACACAGAGTGGAACCCGATAGATAAAGGGAACCCGATAATCAATTCAACAAAGGAATGCCGACAGACTTTTAGTTCAACCCGACGACCAAGAACCGACAGTTACATCCCACAAAAAGTGGATCTGACTTTCCACGTCAGATAAATCATTGAAGTTGTATTTATAGCTTCTTTATTTACTTTTAAATTCATTATGTGCAGGGGAAGCAATGTATTTAGTATTGTTTTAATTAGTTTTACTATTTTAAAACATGTAAACTAAAGATCAAGGTCAAGTTGTAAACCTTAGATCTAAGAGTTAACATTGTAATGCATGATTCAAAGATAGGTCAAATACTTGTATAAATAGATGCTCAATCTATTGAGAATAGTTGTTGTTCAATGAAGATTATAGCCATGGAGAGCATCTAGAGACCAAACAAGAGAATTCATGTAGAGGAATAGAAAAGAATCCAATTAGTTTCAAGAACAGGAACACAGGCTATCGATGAGCAGAGAAAGGTATTAATCAGTCACTTAAGGTGATATTATTATTATGAGAGCTTTAATGGATCTGTAATCAGAAATTGTAGATTGCATACAGTCAGGTTAATCATATGTACTCATTCTATTAAGTGTAGTACACATAAGAAATCCTTTCAAGAAAGGTGGAATTAAAAGTCTTATTGTAAATCTCTTAACTGAGTGCATACTTGAATCAGTGTTGCTAAAGCTCTTAACAGAGTAGATCTTGACCGGTCTCCACCTTAATACCCCTAACAGGGTAGATCATCAGAAGTGATCAATGGTAAGCCTTTACTGGATCCCTTCCATTCTACAAATAGTGAAGTTTTGAGGGTGCCATCCCCACTGCAGTTTTTACTTTCTAACAGGAGTTTTCTACGATATCATATCTTGTGTTATATGTTTATTGCTTTCATGAATGTTTCTATGAATGGTGCAAACCTTTAAAGATTATAAATTAATACTACATGCATAAGAAAGAACAATAGTAATGGTCGGTGATGCAGTAATGAATGATTACTAATGATGAATTGTGAAAAGTGTTAAAAATTTTAGAGGTACTGATTCACCCCTCCCCTCTTAGTGCTACTTCCCATTAATCCCAACATATTTTTTTATGATGTTTTAGCGATTTGATTTGGTACTAGAGGCACTTATGATCTATTTTATGATGCATCCAATCTATTTATATATTGAATCATGTTGTGAAATCATGTTTGATACATTTTGAAGCTTTCTTTTGAATTTTGAATCCATCTGAATGCCTGACTAGGGTTTACGGTTGTCCATTAGATTAGCGACAACTAGTGATCACCTAAAACTGGTCAGATGATACCATGTTGTTATGATATATTTTATATTATGATCTGATTCTTTGATATTTTATGATGCATCCAATCTATTTATATATTGAATGATGTTGTGAAATCATGTATGATACATTTTGAAGCTTTCTTTTGCATTTTGAATCCATCTGAATGCTTGATTAGGGTTTATGGTTGTCCATTAGATTAGCAACAAATAGTGATCACCTAAACCTAATCAGATGATACCATGTTGTTTTTATGACATATTTTATATTATGATCTGATTCTTTGATTTATTATGATGTTGTTTGTGGGCAGAGAACCTAGGTACACTAGGTGAGTGGATCTTAACGGGGGTTGGGGCCCTAAAGTGGTTGGCAAGGATAACCCATTGTGAGTTTTTTAATCAAGTGACAACCTAAATAAATGAAATGGGAATGGGGGAATCTCACATTAAATTGACTAATTTTATCCCTCTCCCATGATACTAGTGTTGGTCCACTAAGAGGGGGTAAATCAGACAAATCAAACTTAAACTCTTAAAATTGAACTCTCTAAATCACTTGGTAACACTTAATATAGTAATCAACCAATTCACCAAATAACTCAATAACTTAAATAGAAATATATATCATACATGTAAATCAATCATTCAAACTTAGAAACATCAGATTAACTCAAATAACTCAAGATTTAACTCAGTTGACACCAGATTTAACGAGGAACCCCAATTTGGGAAAAACATCTATGGGAATTGTGACCCACAATAAAAATGTACCCTTCTAAAGTACGCTCAATTAAGAACTTATCATGTTAAAGATTACAAAACACATTTGCTAAGTGTGACGCTATTAGGGGATTTACCTCAAACCTATTAAGATCTTCACTCTATTAAAAGTGGCCTTGTTAGAGGTCTTCAAACACTCTTTTGGAATGTCACCTAAATCTAAGTTTTACAAATATGACTGTTAAATCCACTCGGTTAAGATATTTCTCTGTTACAAATACTAATAAGCAACAATAAACTTTGATCTGTAAATATATAAACTACCTTTTCTTGTGTCAGATCCTTTATGCTCAATTGAATACTGGCATCACATACTCCATTGATCTCTTTCTGAGATTGTAGATTATTCAATCTTTGTTTCTTTGTTCTTCTCGGTAAATGTTGTTCTTCAACTTCTTCTTCTTCTCTGTTCAATTCGCTAGCAATTGTATTTTGTTCATATTTATCATTCTTTATATAGAAATACTTTTGCCTCTTAATCCCCTTAATTTTATTTTCCATCATTAACGCTCAATCGTTCGATCATCTACTTTATAATTCATAACTCGGTAAATCATTTTACTTTTACCTCGAAACTTGTACTTTTATTGGAACTCTCACAATTTGTTTTAAACTACTTGATCTTTGCCTTACATCTTCTCATTGAATTTTCACATTCTTATATCTTCTAACAATCTTCATTCAATTCATATCTTCATCCAATTCATCATAGCTTTGCATTAAATCTTATCATCTTTTATTATCAATATCTTGTACTCGGTAAAACTTGCTTTGTAACTCGGTAACTGACTTCATTCATTGCTTGGTGTCTAACTCGTATTTGGTTCTAATTTCTTGATTTTCACTCTGTGGTCAGTAACTGTGACCAACTCTCATAACATTCTACCAATTGACTCAGTATAGCTCAATAAAGTAACTCTTTCAGTCATAACTTTAACTCTTTGCAACTTCTGACTTAATCAATCAATTGTATCGATTTGATAACATCAAATATATAGTAGAAAAAAACTATATCATCATTACTTAATCATTGTCTAGTATGTATTTTTCACCCATTTAATTTCTCCTCATAAAATATGGTAACATAATAAAAATCAATTAATCAATTGCTTGACATCAATGACAAAACAACAATTGCTCTTACTATTTCTACAATCATGATACTCGGTATCACTTGGTCTTCATAATCTCCATCATATATTCATCAATTGATCAACAATCTCCCTCTTTGGCATTGATGGCAACCACTATAACATTGTTACATCAATTGATGATGGCACCTCTCCAATACATAATTGTACTCCCTCTGAGTTGATATTTTGGTTTCCACTTTGATCTCTGATCTGAATCTCCCTCTTGGATAAATATTCTATTTTGTATCATACATTATGATTCTCCTTCATGAGTAAATAGTAGAAATTCATTCTCTCAATTCATCAATATCTTCCTTAATAATAAATGTCATCAATTCATTCTCTCCCTCTTTGACAACAATGCCAAAAAGTCATACTCTTGAAAACTTGTTCCACTAGTGGATTATACCTTACATGTACTCATAAATCATTACATCCAAAAATCTTTTCACAACTTCAGGAATCACCTAAAGCATGTCATACTAACATCAATTCAGAAATAGATATTCTAATAAAACATAGAATTGATGCAACATGCCTCATGCTCTTTAGTGAATATTGGATAGGGGAAGAACCCCTAATTTACCTCTGAGATACTCAAAAGCATCTTTAGCTAGTGGATTTTTAAATATATCAGCCAATTGTTCCTTTGAATTCACATATTCCAATCTCACATTCTTCTCTTAAACTTGTTCTCTCAAGTAGTGATACTTGATAGAAATGTGCTTGGTCTTTAAATGCATAAATGGGTTCTTTGATATATTAATAGTAATAGGATCTGTGATCTCTTCTTGCATACCTTCAAGTAATCACTTAATCCATATTATACTTGCACAATTCATAGCAACAGCAATATATTCAGCCTCGGAAGTAGATTGTGAAATGCAACTTTGATTCTTGCTCAGCCATGTTACTTGTGATCTCTTCTTGCATACCTTCAATTAATCGCTTAATCCATATTATATTTGCACAATTTATAGCAACAGCAACATATTCAGCCTCGGTAATAGATTGTGAAATGCAACTTTGTTTCTTGCTCATCCATGTAACCAATCTTTCACCTAGAAATAATGCGCTTCCACTAGTACTTTTTATGTCATCAACATTTCCAGCCCAATCTGCATCAGTGTAGACTTGCAGATCAAAAGTACCTCCTTTTTTGTAAAATAAACCAAACTCTTATGTGCCTTTTAAATATCTCAAAATTCTTTTTAATGCAAACATATGTGTTTCCTTCGAATTAGAAGAAAATCTAGCAACAATCCCAATAGTGTGTGCTATATCAGGTCTGTTGTGAACAACATACTGCAATTTCCCAATCATGGATTGGTAAAGAGTATTATCCACCTCTTTTGTTTCATCCTCTTTAGATAACTTACATCCAGTATCCATAGGTGTTCCAACATGTTTAGAATCTTCCATACCAAAAAATTTTAGGATCTCCTTGATATACTTGGCTTTTGTAATGTAGATCCCTCCAGTAACTTGTTGTATATGTAGACCTACAAAGAACTTAATCTCTCCAATCATTGACATTTCAAACTCTTTTCTCATTTCATCAGCAAATCCTTTGCATAAAGTGTCATTGCCTCCAAAAATAATATCATCAACAAAAATTTTAGTAATCAAAACTTTATTATCACTGTCACATTTCAAGTAAATATTATTGTTATCACTTGTTCTCTGAAATCCTATTTTTATTAGATAAGAGTGCAATCTCTCATACCATTCTTGGGGTTCTTTTTTCAAACCATGGAAAGTTTTATGTAACTTGCATACCTTGTTCTTGTTTGTGTTCTCAATGAATCCTTCAGGTTGCTCAATGTATACTTCTTATTCAAATATCCCATTAAGAAATATAGACTTAACATACATCTGATACACTTTGAATCCTTTGTAAGAAGCATAATCTAGAAGTATTATAACTCCTTCTAATCTAGCAAAAGGTGCAAAAGTCTCTCCATAGTCAATACCTTCTTCTTGTGCATAACCTCTGTAAACCAATCTAGCTTTTTTTCTGATAACTTCTCCATGCTCATTTAGTTTGTTTCAAAAAATTCATTTAGTACCTATAACATTTTTGTCTTTCGGTCTGGGTACTAATTTTTGTGTCTTGTTCTTCTCAATTTTATCATACTCTTCTTCCATTGCTTTCATCCAATATTCATTATCTAGAGCTTCCTTAACTTTATTAGGCTCAAATGTAGTTATCAAACATGTATTGTCTCTTACCTTGCTTTGGTCATCACTCCAAAATCCTTATTTCCAATTAATCTTGTTCAAGGAATGGTGCATCCTCAGATACTTTGCCAAAATAGGCTCGGTAGCTCTCAGTTCTTCAATATCAACATTCAGTTGTTGAATTCCTTGTTCATCTTCCTCTTCGATAGCTTATCTTGGTAAGGTATCAGGAACATCAGGTCGAACATATACAAACTTCTCATAATCCTCAAGTTCCTTCTTGGTATCTTCATCATTCCTTTCTGCAAATTCATCAATTTTTACATTTGCACTTTCCACCATCTTGTTAGTAACTTTGTTCAAACATTTGTAAGATTTACTCCTTGTAGAATATCGTAAGAATATCCCTTCTCCTTTTGAATCAAATTTTCCTTCTCTATAATCTTTAGAATATAGCATTTGCTCCAAAAATTTAAATTAACTAACATTAGATTTGTGTTCATACCAGATTTCATAAGGTGTCTTGTTGGTAGCTTTCTTCATTTGCACTTAGTTCAATGTATAAACAACAGTACTCACAGCTTCTCTCCAAAAGTTTTGTGAAACTCCTTTTTCAATCGTCAATGTCCTAGCACAATCAATAATAGATTTGTTTCTTCTCATAGCAATCTCATTTTTTTGTGGTGTCCTCGATGGTGACAATTGTCTCTTAATTTCATTCTCATTACAAAACAATGTAAACTCATCAGAAGTAAACTCACCTCCTTTGCCAGATCTCAGACATTTCAATTGTCTTCCATTTTCTTTTTCAACTCGGTCCTTATACCACTTAAACATTTGAAATGCATCATATTTTTCTTTTAAAAACATTACAGAAATCATTCTAGAATAATCATCCATAAATAAAATAAAATATATGTCTCCATAATAACTTTGAGTCATCATGGGTCCACATAAATCACTATGCACTAAATCTAAAATTCCTTGTGTAACATAAGTCTTTCTTGAAAAACTAGATTTAGTCATCTTACCCATCTGACATTCTCTGCGCATAGCATTTTCGGGTTTTTCTTATCTTGGTAGTCCTCTCACTCTATTCTTCTTACTCACTTTGAGTAAGTTTTCAAAATTAACATGACAAATTCTTTTGTGTCATAACTAAACATCTTCAACTTTAGCAAACAGGAAAATCTTCATAGAAGTATCAAGATAAAATGAATTACCTTTATATTATTCTCCAGTAGCAATTAGACTATCCTTCTCATCAAATACTTTCACCTTTCCACATTGAAGTTCCAGTCGGTGACTTGTATTGTTTAGCTATGCAACAATCAATAGATTATACTTTAATCCTTCAACCCAATACACATCATCACATCTTTTGTTATTTAGCATAATTATAGAACCTTTTCCTTTTACAGGATATGGAGCATCATTACCAAATCTAACAAATCCTCCATCATTTTTTTCCCAAGGAAATAAACTTAATTGTGTCACCAGCCATGTGATGTGAGCAACCACTTGCTATAATCCATGTTTCATTCTTACTTGTGATATTAGGGCTCTTGGTTCTTGTTCATCAGAATCATCTTTAATAGCAACATAAACAACTTATATTCCATCATCACAATCAAAAGAATCATCATAACTTAGTCCTTCATTAGCAATATGACAAGATTTCTTACCTTTTTTGTAGTCTTTGAATCTCCTGAATTTGTTCTCTTTTGTCCTCATCTTTATTATCTTTATTTTCCTTCTTATCTTTCTCGAGACAGTTAGATGCAAAGTGACCAATTTTATCACAACTAAAACATTTCAAGGGTAACTTACCTTGGTATTTTCCTTTACCTCTTTTTAGCCTTCTAGCCAAAAAAGCTTCAAATTCTCTTTCATTCTCATCACATTCGGTAAATAAATCTTCAAAACCTTCAGTGCAACTATAAAATTTCTCACTAGCATTGCTCAAATATCCATCTCTGGTTGCAACTTCATGAGCTTTTCTGATCTTTAAATTATACTTAAATGCAGATTCAATCTTAGATGTAGCAGGCAAACTATTGTCAAAATCATTTAACTCAAATGTAGTTAACTTACCAATAGTAGCATCCAGTGAAACACTCATTTGGGGAATGGATCTTAGCTCTTGTATAGAAGATACATGAATAGCATAACTCAGTAGCAGGTTTCCCAACATCTTTCTTGTAACATCATCCTCTGTTATGATCCCACTAGCTCCTCTGGTAGAATTAATAGTCTCCTTAAGTCTTGAATTGTACTATATTATGTTCTCTCCTTCTTTCATCCTCATAGAGTCAAATTTTTCTCTCAAACTTCTTGCTTTAGCCTTTTGAACATGATCTCCACCATAGGTCAAAATAAGCTTATCCCACATTTTTTTGAAGTAGTGCAACCATCAAGTTCATCATATTCTTGGTCGGTAAGTGTAGAAGCAATCTCAATCATAAGTTATGTGTTCTTGTTTCTGTTTTTTCTCACTAATATTCAAAGGCACAGTAGTCGATGCTACATATTCATTATCAATAAAGTAAATTTCATATTCTCCTACTCTAGACACATAAAACCTCATTCTACTTTTCCATGTAGATAAATGATCCCTATTCAGCTTTGGTGCTTCCCTCTTATACATCTTTAGATCTTAACTCAAGTCCTTTTAAACTTATCACTTTAGAGTAACTAGCTTTGATACCAATTACTAGTCCATTGAGAGGGGGGGTGAATGGGACAAATCAAACTTAAAATCTTAAAACTAAACTCTCTGAATCACTCAGTAACAATGACTACAGTAATCAACCAATTCACCAAATAACTCAATAACTTAAACAGCAATATATCTCATATATGTAAATCAATCATTCAAACTTAGCAACATCAAATTAACTCAAATAACTCTAGATTTAACTCAGTTGACACCATATTTAATGAGGAAACCCAATTTGGGAAAAACCTCTGTGGGAATTGTGACCCAAAATTTAAAAAATGTACCTTTCTGAAGCATGCTCGGTTAAGAACTTATCCTGTTAAAGATTACAAAACACATTTGCTAAATGTGAACCTATTAGGGGATTTACCTCAGATTTGTTAAGATCTTCACTCTGTTAAAAGTGTCCTTGTTAGAGGTCTTCAAACACTCTTTTGGAATGTCACCTAAGGCTAGGTTTTACAAATAAGACTGTTAAATCCACTTGGTTAAGATATTTCTCTGTTACAAATACTAATAAGCAACAGTAAACTTTGATCCTTAGATATAGTAACTACCTTTACTTGTGCCAGATCCTTTATGCTCAATTGAATACTGGCATCACATACTTCTTTGATCTCTTTCTCATACTGTAGATTCTTCAATCTCTATTTCTTTGTTCTGCTCGGTAAATGTTGTTCTTCAACATTTTATTCTATGTTCAATTCGCCAGCAACTATATTTTGTTCATATTTCTCAGTATTTATATAGACATGCATTTGCCTCTTAATCTCCTTAGTTTTATTTTCTATCATTTTCACTCAATCATTCAATCATCTTCATAATTCACAACTCGGTAAACCATTTTACTTTTACCTCAAAACTTGTACTTTTCTTGGAACTCTCACAATTCAGTTTAACCGCTTGATCTTCGCCTTAGATCTTCTCATTAAATTTTCACATTCGTAGATCTTCTAAAAATATTCATTTAATTCATATCCTCATCCATCTCATCATCGATTACATTAAATTTGATCTTATCATCATTTATTATCAATATCATGTACTCGGTAAAACTTTCTTTGTAACTCAGTAACTGACTTCATTCACTGCTCAGTGTCTAACTCATCTTTGGTGCTCGGTGCTGGACTTTCACTCGGTGTTCAATAATTTTGACCGACTCTCATAATATTCTACCGACTGACTCAGTCTATCTCGGTAAAGTAACTCTTTCAGTCATAACTTTAACTCTTTGCAATTTCTGACAATCAATCAATTGTACCAATTTGATAACATCAAATATATAGTAGAAAAAAACTATATCATCATTACTTCATAATTTTTTTATTTGTATTTGTCACCCATTTAACTTCTCCTCTTATGTTATGGTAACATAGTAAAAATAAATTAATCAATTGCTTGACATCAATGACAAAACAACAATTGATCTAACCATTTCTACAATCATGATACTCGGTATCACTCGGTCTTCATCATCTCCATCAAATATTTATCAGTTGATCAACAGCTAGTGCTAGTACAAACTAGGGATGGGAGTGGGAGAAGGTTTCTTTGTGATGGAAAAATCAAACAGTCGTGTCTTCATGGCAGGTGTTTGGTTCTGCATGTGCCTACTTGGGCGTCGAGGCCCAGAGAGACTAGCCAAGATAACCCAAGGGGTAAGGGATATGCGATGAAACTCATCTATCTTGTGATTATTGTGCCTCTGGTAGTCCTATTTTTCTTTTTGTTTATTTACATGTTTCATGTTGTTTTCTGGGAAGCATTTATAACACCTTAGGTATGTCCTAGTTGTCTCCTCTTGCGCAGACCTTGGTTTCTATCTCCTAGATCGGGGAGGTGGGCCTACTATTCCCATATGGTTGGGTGGTTAATCTTTATTATATCAAGGTATTGTTCATGGTCGCATGGATAATCCTTTCATATGTTCCTTTCCAGATTTTTAGTTTAGAAACTTCATGTTGTATATTGCACCATGTTGACATATACTGACATATATGTATTCATGTAAATGTAAGCTCCTTAAAGTAGTCATATATATATATATATATATATATATATATATATATATATATATAAAATACTAAGGTCTATTGATGTAATTCCAATTCAAAAGAAATGTAATCGAGAAGGGTAATTCCAGGTGAAAGGAAAGGGATAAAAAGAGAATATGTTGTAATATTATAAAGCATTCAAAGATGACATTTTGTTACTTCTGTCTCTTAAAGGTTATTCTTATGTTGATTTTTAAAATGGAAATGACTCCAAGAATAGTTATGTTAACTGAATGTTAGAAAAGAAATAAATGTTTATCTATTACTCTAATGCTTAAATGAAAGTGATATGAAAGATAGATTAGTAGATGTTTATGAAATCAATGATTAGTTATGAATTAATTACATGAGATGATAAGTTGAAATATGATTGACTTATGTTTTATGAACATTTACCTTGGTGCATTAAAATGACCATAGACTAATAAAACTTATCATTCAATATATATCTTTGTGAATGTATATAGCTAGATAGTGTTGCTTTAATAGAAATGATAGGGAACCTGTGAGGATTGAGATTGGTTAGTAATCTTGCATTCAAGTATTGTAAAACAAGTACTTATTTATGTATTATAAATGATGATTATCTTTTTAGTTGAAAAAAATTACTTGCATCTTTTAGAGGTTTTATGTCTTTTCCTCCTGGGTTCCCTCGCGGGGTGTTACAAGATTGGTACCTAGATTTCCAAATTTATCCTATATAACATTTTGGGTCGTTATAGTGCTCCTTCGACCATCATTATTGATAATGGTATTCCATTCAAAAACCAACATATGCAAGAAGTTTGTGAAACATTCCATATACAACATCATTGGTCCACTCCATATTTACCCCAAGGTAACAAATAGGTTGAGGCAACCAATAAAACCCTCCTCAGAATCATCGAAAAGATCATCATTGATATTGTGGCACTTCCATATCAATCCCTCCCTTTGGGATTACCATACTGATGAACTATAATTGATTGAATGCTTGAAGATGATGAATTGATGATCACCAAGATGCAAAAGTGAATGCAAGACATTAAATCAGTTGAATCACAATTATCAAGGAGAGATTTACAGAATAAAACTAAAGGAGAGCTTTACAGGATAAAGAAACACATGGTGAGTTTTTTGGATCAAGAAGAGATATACGACAAAAATAAGGAGATTGAGAGGCTAATCATGTCTATATAAAGAGACAAGGAATTCATTATCAAATAGAGGAATTTTGAGTATAATTTGTGTGAAGATAGAATTCTTCATGCAGATCTGATCATACAGGTTGAAGAACAGAGCCGAGGAATTCTGTGGACACCGAGCAACAGATGACAGAGCATTCACCAAGCAGAAGAAAGAAAGAAAGAAAGCAACGGAATTGAAGTGTATATTGATCATAGAGGTATTATAGAACTAACAATAAATCTAAATATTTGCAAATCAAAGTTGTATTTTGAACAGATAATTTATTGTATCAATTTAACCATTGATTCAAAAAATATCTTAACCGAGTGGGATTTAATAGTCCTTATTGTATTGAGATACTCAAGAGTATCAAAAGGTTTTCTTGTTGACAGCATAGTGAGTGTTAGCTCAAAAGAAAAATAGTTGGTTTTAAATCCTCTAACAAGGTCGCACATAACAGTGTGTATTGCAACCTTTAACAGGGTTGGCTCTTCAACGAGCTCACTTCAGAAGAGTGAAATTATTTTGGGTTTCTGATCACAGGTAGTTTTCTCATATTGGGTTTCCACGTTAAAATTTGTGTCAAATGTTTATATGTTTCATTGCATTGATATTTTTCTTTACACATTATTGAAACTGGATTGGTTGGTTAACTCTAAGTTTATTTGTTGCTACTCGATAAAGTCTAGAAAAGATAAACAATATATATCTTACCGAGAAGCTTATATTTGTTGAAAGTTATTTATGGCATACATCTTGTTGAAATTGGGAATGTAAGATAATTGAGGGTATTATATTTGAGAGATAAATTTTTTGGTTGAAGTTATGGAATAATTATTAAGGCCACTGATTCAAACCCCCCCCCCCTCCCCCTCCCCTCTCAGTTATTCTAACAATTGGTATCAGAGCTTTGGTGCTTGGAAGAAGAGT
>MU215634.1:60181-85462 GCA_018584345.1 Thuja plicata
ATTAATAAAAAATAATTAATTGTTGGAGACTTAGGGAAAAGGGAATAAATAAAGTTTATTTATTTATTCAATTAGGACTTAGGATAAACTATGGGTTATTCATCCAAAGGGGGAAATTAGTGGATTAGAGGTCGAATTGAAGGTGTTGATGTCAAATTGAAAGGATTTTGATAATATTGATAAGGTTTAGGATCAATTCCGAGGGTTTTGGAAATCATGAGGCATCGATGAGCTTTGAAAATGCTCTCGCGATAATGATTAGAAATGATATAATGGCATCAATGAACTTGGATGATGCCAGAGGATAAATAAAGATAGAGAGACATCGATCAACTTGGAAAATGCTCCTGAAATGTGAAAGTGATAGTGAGGCATCGATGAACTTTGACAATGCCAGAGGATTGATTGAAAGAGATTGATAAGATTTTGGAATCAAATGAGTTTGGAATGATCTTGGATTGATTTCGGAAGATTAGGACTTGGTTGGAATGATTTATGAAGATGATCAATTTGGCCAAAATGAGAGAAATGTTAGTAATTGATGGAATGGAGGAATGATACAATATTAGTGAACGATAAAGATCAAACACATAATATAGAAGACATGTTAAAAAGGGGGTAAATGCAATGAACCATTTTTAGGTGTCTACATTTTGCCCCTCTTTGAGACAATGTGATTATGAGCGTTGGCTCAAAAAAAAATAGAAGATCATGCCCAAGTGGATTGACAGAATGGAGGTAGGATTTTTTTTGCAATTTCACGTCGGGTTCACCAAATGTAAGACTAGAAAAAGACATTTTAGCATATATAGGAAACTACAAACCCTAAAAAGTATGCTAAACCTATCTAATCTATCATGAAATCTATTTGCAAGAGGAATTCATAAACATAAGCATAAACACTTAAAAACCCCCTTCAAAGGAAGCTCCCATGTCCTTATTTCTTCTCCATAATGAGATTGATGTTTCTCTTTGCACACGCACAATTACACAAAAAAGCCAAGTTTTGCTAAAGAGAATACTAGAAGATTTCAAACAATTCTTGAGTTTCTCAAAATATTGTGGTTAACCTTGAGTGAGAGGAATGCATCCCATTTTATAGAAAATGAGAGGCAATTTGGTGAGATTGCACAAAATCAATGCATAAGTGCAGATTTTGGTTGGTAGGATGTTAGTAAGCACGATATGGGGGAGATCAAATGAGGAGATATCAAAAATATTTGTGAAGCACTTTAATAGGGATGAGAATCCTCAATTAAGGGATATGATATTTAGGTGGGATTAGGAATCATTAATCAAATTAATAATTCAATATTATCAAATATTCCTCAAAATCAAATTAGATTTATGAAATTATAAAAAATCTCATAAATTGAAATTAGCCAATTAATTAATAAAAATTAATTAATTGTTGGAGACTTAGGGAAAAGGGAATAAATAAAGTTTATTTATTTATTCAATTAGGACTTAGGATAAACTATGGGTTATTCATCCAAAGGGGGAAATTAGTGGATTTTAGGTCAAATTGAAGGTGTTGATGTCGAATTGAAAGGATTTTGACAATATCGATAAGGTTTAGGATCACTTCCGAGGGTTCCGGAATAGTTTAGGAAATTACGAGGCATCGATGAGCTTTGATAATGCACCTACGTAATGATGATTGGAAATGATTGAAAAGAACCAATGAACTTTGATGGCATCGTAAGATTGAAATTGAAATGGGGGAAACATTGATGATCTTTGACAATGTTCTCAAAATGATAATCATAAATAGTATTATAAAAAATGAACAACACTATTGAATTGATATGATAGATTGATAGAGATAACACCGATGATCTTTTAAAGTTTTATCAAATGGCTAATTAAGGGGATACAAAGCATCGATGATCTTGGACAATGCTCCTGAAATGATGATAAGATTGATTGAATTGATTTAGGGTTTGATCGATTGGTTTGAAATTGGGTTAATTATTCATTGGTGATCTTGGACAATGCCCCAGAATGGTTGGAATGAGTCCAAACAATTCTGCAAGTGATTAGGAATAGAATAGAATAGAATAGGTTTGAATCAATTTAGGAAGGTTTAGAATGGTTTAGGATCAAATAGGATCGATTTAGGGTTGATCATAAATGATTTGGAAAAATTATCGATTTGGCCAAAATGAGAGAAATGTTAGTAATTGATGACATGGAAGAATGACACAATATTATTGAATGATAAAGATCAAACACACAATATAGAAGACATGTTAAAAAGGGGGCATAGGCAATGAACCATTTTTAGGTGTCTACAGTAAGTTATTTTAGAATATTTGGTAGTCAATGTTATATATTGAAGGATGATAGAAATGGAAAACTTGACTCCAAAAGTGATGAAGGTATCTTTCTAGGGTAATCAACCAAAATCAAGGCTTATAAATGTCTTAACAAGTCATCTAAAAAAATCATTGAAAGTGAAAATGTGAAAATAGATGAATTTGTAGAAAAGAATGATAAGGAAAGAAAAAAGGAACCAGAGGAGTACACCAGGTTTTTTTATACAGAACTTGACACTCTACCCAAGTAGCAGTGTCTTGCTCCTGAGAAATAGATTATTGCACTTGAGCATCAGGATGCAATTATTGAAAATTAGGAAAATCCTCAAGATGATGGTCTGAACAATGGAGATGAGAATGAAGGTCAAGAAGATGATCAGAATGATGAACAAAGAGGTGAATCAAAACTTGCCAAGTATGTCAGAAAACATCATCCATAGAATCAAATCATAGGAGACAAGAAGGCTAGAACAAGAACAAGAAGTAAGTCACTAAACACCATATGTTTACTTTGTGATTTTGAGCCTAAATATGTTAACAATGCACTTGAGAATGAAGAATGGGTTAGTGCTATGAATGAAGAAATAGAACAGATTGAGAAGAACAATACATGGACACTAGTACCAAGACCAGATGACAAGAATGTCATCGATACCAAATGGATATTCAGAAAAAAATTGAATGAGAATGGAGAAGTCGCTAGAAACAAAGCAAGGTTAGTATCCTAGAAGGAGTTAGAATCTTACTTTCTTATGTTGCATTTAAAGGATTCAAGGTATACCAGATGGATGTCAAATCTGCATTCCTAAATGGAATATTGGAAGAAGAGGTATACATTGAACAAGTAGAGGGGTTTGTTGATCCAAACAAGAGAAACATGGTATTTAGACTACATAAAGCCTTGTATGGATTGAAAAAAGAACCTAGAGCTTGGTATGAAAGACTTCACTCTTATCTCATTAGCATAAAATTTGTTAGAACAAGTGAAAATAGAAATATGTACTTAAAAGAAGATACTGATGGTAATATTCTGATTGCTAAAATTTTTGTTAATGATATCATTTTTGGGGAAAATGAATTGTTATGCAAATCCTTTGCTATTGAAATAAGAAAGGAATTTGAAATGTCTATGTTTCAGGAGATCAAATTCTTTCTTGGTCTACAAATTCTTCAACAAAATGCAGGCATATATATCACTCAGTCCAAATACATCAAGGAAGTGCTGAAGATATTCAAGATAGAAGATTCTAAACCAGTTAGAACACCTATAGCTACCATATGTAAGATGACAAAAGAAGACAAATCCAATGAGGTAAATAAGACCTTATATAGATCAGTGATTGGAAAACTGATGTATGTTGTTCATACCAGACTAGATATAGCACATGTAGTTGGAATAGTTGTAAGATTCTCTGCTAATCCTAAAAAATTACATATGACTAATTTCAAGAGAATTCTGAGATATCTGAAGAACACTGAGGATTATGGATTATGGTATAAAAGAGAAGGAAAATTTGAGCTACAGTTCTATACAAATGTTGATTGGGTTGGAAACATTGATGAACGAAAGAGCACAACTAGATGAGAATTCTTCATGGGTGATAGACTTGTCACATGGATCAACAAGAAGCAAGGATGCATCTCTCAGTCTATTGCAGAAGCAGAGTATGTGGATGCTGCTGCAAATTGATCCAATATTGCATGGATCAAACAATTGCTGGAAGTTATGAATATGAAGATTCTTGACCCAATATTATCTACTGTGATAATACCAGCACAATAAACATTTCTAAAAATCTAGTCAGGCATGCTAAGACTAAGCATATTTCTATCAAGTATCAATATCTAAGTGAACAAGTGCAAGAAAAGGAAGTGACACTGGAATATGTTCAATCAAAGGAACAACTAGTTGATATATTCTCCAAGCCATTTCCAAAGGATACATTTGAGTACCTGAGACAAAGGCTAGGGGTTCAACCCTTATCTATCGGTCAGTAAGCTGACTAGGAGGTTGCATCAGCCTATACCAAATCTGAAGATCAGTCATGTTGATGCAAACACTGAGATGGACATCAATAGATACATCTGTATGTAGAAAGGTACAAATCTGCACCAAAAACCAGAGACATTATATTGCTAATGGATAGGGAAATTTAAGGAATATATTATGTAAAGAATTGAAGATGATAAAAACAAGAAGTGTTTTTGTTTGGCATTGTTGTCAAAGGGTGAGATGATCTCATTATCATAAAGGGAGAGATACCATAAAGGGAGAGATTATCTCATCATCATAAGGGAGAGATTATCTCATTGATCAAAAAAGATTATCCATAAAGTGAAGTTCCTAAGAATCATAAGAAATAATTAATCAATATTCTAAGGGAGAGAAATTGATTACTTATGAAATATCCATCTAAGAGAGAGAAGTAACCAAGGGAGAGAGTTTAGAAAAAAAGAAATATTTATGTCAAAGGAAATTTTTTTTATCAAGAAGAGGAACAGTTAAGGCAGAGCACATATCAGAACAGAGATATCAGATGATACATCTATCCAGTGAAGGGATTGAAGAATGAAGACAATCATTCTGCATGAAACAAATCTAAGCTATTTTGAGCTTACTAAAAGCCAGACATTTGTAATAGTTATATTAGGAAATATTTATGAAACTATTATATTTCATATAGTATTAGTAATAGTATAGTATGATAATGTAGTATGTTTCCATCAAGGCCAAAGGGAGATATTGATGACATGTAACTGATTGAATGTTTGAAGATGCTAAGTTGATCACTGAAATACAAAAGGATAATACAAGACATTAAATCAATTAATGTATTGTATTTTCATTGATGTCAACTTGATTTAATCTAATCGGTTATAATCAAAGTGTCAAAGACCTCAGAGAATCAGAGAGATAAATATTATGCTTTCAGTAATGCATAAAAGATAAGCATTCCCAATGTGACTTCAAACACCGATGGTTAGTGGAACCCAATGGACAGAGATCACTAAAAGTCAAGTCACAGTGATGCTTGAGCAAGAATAGTGATGAGAATTACCAATGAGAAGAATCACGAGCATAACCGACGGCCAAAAACATAGTGTAAACCGATGGAGAAGCCCGAGGAGAACTGAAGTGTTGACTGAAGCTATCAAGGAGTTAAACACCGAAATTAACTTGAGTTCAAAAATGACAAAATATCTAGCTGACAGAGCTAAATATGGACTTAACTGGTATTTATCTTTGTTTTCATCAACAAGATAAAGCCAGAGATAAGTAAAGGATTTAAAGTTGTTTTGTCCAGTTGGCAAGAAGATCTATGCAAGATAAAACATGAGTTTTTCTTTAAATCTAATTAGCAAGAATTGTGGATCACGCCAAGATCAAGAAAATCAAGAACCTAACAATGGTGATATCATGTCTATAAAGAGACAACTTAATTCATTACAAATTGAGTGGGGTGAATGAATGAAAAGAGGATGCTGAAGAGAAACTAATGAAGAAAAACTTCATACAGTCCTAAAAAATCAAGCTAAGGAAAGAGATAAAGTTTTCTGCGGACACCGAGAAATAGAGCACAACATCACCGAGAAGAATCAAAGTGGAGCAAAGGTATAAAAAGAGATATATTGATCATAATAGTTTTATGAGATTACAATAGATCTGAAAAATCTGCAAGTATAAGTTGTATATGTGAACATATCATACTATTTTAGTTTAGCCATTGATTCAAAAAGTCTCTTAACCAAGCATGATTTAAAGATCCTTTCTATATTGAGATACATCCTAAGGAGTATAAAATTTTTTGATCATGAATATAGCATGAGATGCCAGATACCTATTGATAGGCCAAGTGAGTGTTTGATCAAGGAAGGTAGCATAGAGATGTCCGATATTAAGTGACAAACTAAACTTTTAAATCCTATAACAAGGTCACACTTATCAGTGTGTTTGTAACCTTTAACAGGGTTGGCTCTTCACCGAGCTCACTTCAGAAGAGTGAAAATTTTGGGCTACCGGTCCCAAGTGGTTTTTCCCTTAACAGGGTTTCCACATTAAAAATCCATGTGTTAATGTGTTTATGAGTCATTACTTTAGTGTTTTGCATTACACATAGCTAATTTGGATTGATCGGTATACTCTACATAATTTACTCTCTTTCAATAAATTAACAGACTGCTATTTGGTAAACATACAGTAGAAGGTTTAACAAAGCATTCCGAGTAGTAGTAATTTGAAAATAGTATTTGGAGGCATTCATCTTATAGGACTAAAGATAACTAGAGGCTTAATATTGTGGTACTAAGTTTTTGGGTTTATTATTGGAATATTTTGAGGCCACTAATTCACCCCCCTCTCAGTTATTACTAACATCCTTACCTATATTCCCTTGGTGTTCCACTATCACATGTGCACATTATATATTGACCTACTACCCTAATTCTTGAGCTTTGTACCTAAGTAGTTGTATATAGAATCTCCTTTCTCCTTTTTAAGTCATGTAAAATTATCTTTAGTGTGTCCTTGCATAGACTTCCTTGTATATAGAAGTTATAACATCCACCTTTTTTTGAGTTGCGTGTCATCAAGATCTTGATCCTATTTCAACTAGAACTTCACCAAACATCTTTGAGTATCTATGTCATCCTCATCATCCTCATTTCCCTTTTCCCAAATAGCACCACTCAAGCATTCATCCAATCACCAGTCTTTGTAGGATGCTTCCTTCCTCAATCAGACAACATCAGTCCTATCCATCAATCATCCTTTGGAAAAATATATTTGGGGAAATTTATATGGCACTGATTTATTTTTTGGTCTTTTTTAATCTTTTTTTTGAGCTTGTTTGTTTACCTCCTCAAACTCGCCATGATCATTTATATCACATTCCATGACAAATGGTCAAACTTGGGGCTGGATCTTAATTTTTTTTTTTAGTTAGTTGTAGTTGGATTGAATTTTCAAATGTGTGATCCTCGTGGTCACATGGTGCACTTGGGAAATATCATTTGCTTGTGGGTTTCCCAACACCGTATCCACTTTATTTCCTTAGGGACTTAGGTGTGATGCTGGGGAAATCCTTACATGTTTGTTGTGTCATTCATATGCATGTGATACAACCCACCTTGGTTTCTCATACCCTGGTGCATACTATCATATGCTATAGAAAATTAAGTGCTCACTACATAGAAACTCCCTTTTAGGGTGCTCCTTCTCCAGATTTCCTCCTGTCCTTAATCATCCACCATCCTTCATTCCTAATTACCCATCCATTCCATCCATCTATCTCATTTCTTATTTCTTTTATCCCCTTACTAGCGCATTACCATTATCATTCATTCAACATGCTTTCCTTCTCTCATCCATTTTGAGAGCACATCTATGTTCTCTTAAAATTGCATGTCCTCTCAAGGGGCATCCTTATCCTCAACTCCCACCATGTTTCTTCCTAGTCACCATTTTAAATGAATGTCCATCTTTTCTAATCGAATCATCTTCTTCCTAGCTCTATGTCTTAATCTTCTTTGAAATGACGCTACTCTGTAACACCATATCAACGAGGGGTAAAATGTAGACATCCAAATCTGAAATGTAATTAATTCATTTAATTAATTATTCATCTTCTATAGTCTTAGGTAAATTAATTAATTTAATTTATCTAACATCGTTATCCTATTTAATTTAATAGACATTTATATTATATTTAATTAATGATCACATTTCTATTCTTTTATAGTTACCCTATTAATTAAAAAGTGTATCTATTTAATTAATTCTCCTCTTTTTAGTAATCCCCCTGGATAAATTAATTATTTTAATTTATCTAATGTCCAAAATCTATTTAATTAAGTAAACCTATGTATTTAATTAAATACCCCATTTTCCCTCTAGATAAATTAATTAAGTTAATTTATCTAATGTTCAAAATCTATTTAATTAAATAAACCTATGTATTTAATTAAATACCCCACTTTGCTCTATTTTGAATTAAAAGAAACTCAAAATTTAACACAAAATATTCTCACCCGCTTGCATATTCCTACTCATCCCAATTGCATCCCTTAATTCTACTTTAATTAAGCAAATATCCTATTTGGCTTAATTAATCCTTATCATCTCCTAATCCCTAACCAGTTGCATTTTTGTAATAAAGATTGAGGGAAGCAAAGTCACACTTTGCTTCTTTCATCCAAATCCTCCTCTATTTTGAATTCAAAGAAATTCAAACTTCCACTCAAAATATCCTCACCCATTTTCCTCCATTTTGAATTAAAAGATTCTAAAATTCAACCCAAAATATCCTCAACCACTTTCCTCCATTTTGAATTAAAATAAATTTAAAATTCAACCCAAAATATCCTCACCCACTTGCATTTTCCTAAATATCCCACTTTCCCACTAATTGATCCTAATCCCTTTCCTAATCATTAGCACAATCATAACCATAAAGATTAGGGAAGCAAAGTCACACTTTGCTTCTTTCATCCGAACCTTCAACTAAATATCTTGAACACTTGTCACAAGGCTATGAATTTGAAAAATCACAATCCATTTGCTCTACCAGGTCTGTGAGGTTTCAAAAATATTTTGCAGGTTATTAGATAGAGAAAATTAAATATTCATGGTGCCCCTCATGCAAAGTTTTAATGAAAAATCTGATCAAGACCATCATCATAAAAAAATAGAGTTTCAAATTAAGACTGCTACATCATAGAATTTGGCTCACATTATAGAGACCACCAAATAGGAATCGAATGGAATCACCAAGGGAATTATTATGGATAAGATATTGGGACAACAATATGCTTATGAATTAAGCATCTCATTTTCAAGTCACCGAATGAATAAAAACCAAATTCATGTACAGTCAGCAAATATATCACGACGCATCTAGAGTTTAAGGGATGCAAAATACCATGTGTCATATGATCAGATGTGCATTAGATATATGAAAAATTCACTTTATGAATCAGATAGACCACAAGACCCCCGAGATCAATCTTTCCAAACAATACACTCTCTTCATTTCCATCAAATAAGGGACTAGAGCATATGGAGGATAATCCAAGAAGACTAAAGAATCTGAATTTGAGAAAGAATAAGTTAGAGATATTTTTGATGTGGAGAAACATTTGTATACTGAAAACTTCCAATATCATGGAATAAATATGAGTGTGGCTTAGGGTGACTACAACCTCTTGGCATATAATCCACCATTTTGGTACCTTTGTGGCTTGATGCAAAATGAATTATCTATTATGAGCTTAGTTTGTTGAGTGAGTGTAGAAATGTTGAAAAGGATTAAGAATCAAAATATGGAGATCTATAGATCGATTCAACAAAGTCTATAATGAGGAATATACAAGGATTATATTAGGCAACATAAATAGAAGAACAAATATTATTAAACTTTTTGTTTATGCCTCCTGCATATAATATTAGTATGTTATGCTTGCTGGTTCTGAGATGAATGAATAGGTTTCTTTAAGCATGCCATTGACCAGGTTCATCTCATCATTTTTATCACTGATCCATGCCAATGATCATTCCGGAAGAGAATATAGAGAAAAAGATAAAATGGGTTGTGAAATACATACCTTGTCGGTCTTCCATATCTAGCTATTGATATAAAAACAAACCTAAAATAATCTTGACATGTTTTATTTGTTAAAGGCATAGGATCTTATGTACTTATGTGCTTCTGCAATGCCCCCTTGGAAAATATATTGTAGCATACTTATCTAAATATGTGCATGATATTGACATTACTCCTTGTACTGATTTTGAAGTCCATTCCCTGACTATGATTACATGAAATTATTTGAAGTGATTTGTCAAGGTTGGTCCAATACGATATATACCTATACATGAAGAGATAGAATATTTATTGACTGGTAGAAAACTAATATCTATCATCTATTTTCTAGAGGAAACATTTGTAAAAATTGCATTTGATATGACAACTAGTGTTGCCAATCTTGTTAAGGAACTATTGATGGGGCTTTGTGACTGGGTCCACCAACAGGGGTAAGTTGTCACTGGGTACCGGCCAACTTCACTTGTAAAGGTTGTCCTAGGAAATGAGATCCTTGGGCCTCCAAGAACATGAGAGTTGGGTCTCGAGAGTGCGGTGGCTCAGTTGGGAAATGTGACTTTTGTTTGAAGGGGATAGCTAGTTATCTTAACATGTCTTCTCCAGGGATTCAAGTAAGTGGGGTTTCCTGCAATCACACATTCACTTAACAAATAAAATTCAAAAGATATTGTAGAGTTAGAAATATTTAATCTACCTATAGTTATACTAAACATTCAAAACATCAACAATGCTCTAACACACTACACTAAATACTGAAGAAATACAGAACCATCAGCTCATATTCAATCAATAGCAAAGGAAAAGGAGGTCGTTAATCTACTTGAAGTATCAGAGCAAAGGACATAAAGAACACAAAGCATAAAATATTGTTAACCCAGAGATCAGAATGCTAACAACTTCATTGATAGAACTCTTCCTTCTTCATTAACATATCTTCTAGCAAGCACTGGTGCATATTACAATGGTGGTTCCAAGGGAGAATCTATCTATTGAGAACACTTAACAACTAAGGATCATTGAGCTATGCAACTAAGAATTGAGAAAACTAAAATGCCATTAACTGTGGACTACAAAATCATCAATTTCGCCAACCCTTGGAATGAGGCCAGACTTATTATTTATACACACCATTTGACCTAAAACTTAACCTAATTTATTTTACACCTTACAATATAATACTATTTTCTGGTGGCTGGTACTACCTACACCACGCTACAAAATACCTCGAGACAGAAAAGGTCTGACATGTTAGAAGGACAAGACAAGAAGAGAGGAGTGGAAGAATCGGCCTCAAGAAGAGAGCCGGGAGGAGAAAGAAGAAATCTGATCCCTCAGGGATTGAGGCTACATGCCTCATAAATGGGGAAAGTGGCACCTTGTCTTCGATGCGCCAGGTGTAATGTTGAAGAGGCACCTTGGGAAGACCATCTGTCAGAACCCTCTTGTCGAGTCAACGTGCCTTGTTGTGGTTACCTACCTTCTAAAAACCTTTATTAACTATCTTGAAAGTGACCGGTTGGAATTGGGAACCGGGACACAGGTTACTTAAAGAATACAAAAATGTAGGATGTGGAACTCTGGGATCCGGAATCTTGAGCCTCAAAGAATAAAGAATACAACCAATACATGGTTGGTGGAGATTCTCTAGACTCTAGAGAACTTTATTGTCCTTCATGATTTTTCCCACGCCTCCAATACTTGGCCTATGCTTTCTTCATCTGCACTTCTGATGTTATCCCACCGACTGTGAAAAGCCTCTAATGCTTCCTCAACATCTCCGGCCCCATTCTAGAATTCATCCACCATCTTGATGGCGTCATGCGATCAGATCATTATCTTAGACAATTTGGATAACCTGCTCTGGTAAAAATCTCTGGCCGGTAGATACAGGGACTCCATCTGCTCATCCAACTTGCTGAGGACATAGTCCTCTGGGGTACATGTTCCAGTGGTGAAGGGATCGACTTGCGATACTCCTGCAATGAATGCTTGAAACAAGCCCAAGGGGTATTGCGCTGCTGTCACCTTCTCTTTCAAGGCCTTAACTAGTTCCTTGCATACCTCAATCTTGAGGACAAGTTTGGACTGGGCCTAGAGGGAATCATATGATTCATCTCCCAAAATCCCTACTTGTGTGGCGACTTCTTCTCTTATATTGCAGTTTTCTTCCAGCCCGGCCTTCCATTTTTCATACTTTTGTAAATCTTGCTCCCATATAAGAGTGGAGCCCTTTGCCTGGCTAAGAAGAGTGTCAACCCAATAAAGGTCTGGGAGGGACACCACTAAAAATGTCTCATGGCAGCTACTTTCTCGGTGGCCCACCCATCTACGATTCATGCTTTCTTCTTCATGATGCGTAGAGAATCCACATCGCCCTGCGCAAGCGACAATATAGAGGAAGGGGTCCCAGGGTGGACCTTGGACAAAGGCTACATAAGTTCTACTAGAAGCATGAGAAGATTGAAATTTGTCTCTCTTTCCTCCTTTAGCTTCTGGCCTTGCTTGATGTATTTAGCCTCTATTGCCTTGGTGGCTTCTTTCAGTAATTCTAGCTCACCCTATTTGTCTCTCCTCCCTAGTGCCACTTCTGTTATGTTATAATCTTTGGGCCTTATGGCCACTGCATCTACTCCTGATGGGGGTGTTGTGATATTTGCAACTATGCTACCTATTGGACCAGTCTAGAGAGTATGGACTGTCCGCGCTCTCTTGGGTTTTTGGGCCTCTACATTCCTGGCCATCATTTCAGCCAATGAGAGTGTAGTGCCTGATGCTACCATTGGGGCCTTCCTTTTCCTTGATTTGACCAGCCATTGGGGTGGATGGGGTGGATTTGTTGTTAAGACATGTTCATTGGGATTCCTTTTAGAATCTGGTGGCACATTCCCAGAATGTACATTGTCTTCGGGCTCTCTCTCCCTCTCTTGTTCTTGTTCCTCCTCTTGTTCTTTTTCTTTTTCTTGTTCTCCCAAACTTTCAATATTTTCCTCCATACTGGTGTCTTTTTTTGTACTATCTAGAACCCTTTCTCTAGTCTCAATATCACCTGTATTTTTAGGGACTTCCTCGTCCCCCTCAGCGTTAGCTAATTTTGTATTTTCATTATCCGAGACTTCTTGATCAATCTGTTGCTGCTCTTGGGCCTCATCGGCCTCATCTATTGGAACATTTTCCTCCATCAAGACATCCTTAGGAGGTGGATGAGGTCTTTGTCCAAAATTTAGCAATGCAACCACTGTCACTACCTCACCAAATGTTCTCCAAAGCACTTGATCACCCGGAGTAACCAAAGGCGTTTGGAGCGTGATGATTGAGGGTATGGTTGAACCCGTGGGTCTGGGTTCCCTGACCATAGGTTTCTCATCAATGTGCTTCCTTGGTGTGTCTTTGGCCTCCTATATCGGTATCCTCTCCTGTTCGGGCTCCTTTTGCACCTCCTCTCGGGCCTCTAGTTTTGACGTATCTTCTTCTTCCAAGATTTCCTTTACTACGGGGGCCTCTTCTCTATCTTGAGCAGAAATTTCCTCCACTGCATGGCCTATACCTTGTTGGAGGTCCATGAGCTCCTCTGCTAAGAAAGTGTCATTGAAGTCATCATGCAGGGGTGAGGAGTCAGAAATATATTCCAGTTCAGGAGAGTCCAAATTTCCATCCACTGGGGGCACCTCCAGCATAATAGGACTAGTGGCTGTGCTTGGTGTAGGGGTCACCCTCTTCTTCTTCTTTCTCATCAGTGGAGCCCCAGTGTCCAGAATACTAGTAGACTCTACCTCAACAAAAGTCTATCTTCTCATCATTTCCGCCAACGAAAAGGATCCTACCGGGCGAGCAGATGCCATTGGAGCTACAAGGAGGCCGAAGGATACCTATGTACTTGTTTTCTTGCTAGCCAGCCTTGCTGACTCCATTTTTTGATGTAGCTGAGACATTATAAGGGTAGGGACTTGGGGAGGCACTTTACGAACTGGGACACCCTCTTTATCTTTTACTTTTCTCATACTGGGTTTGGCGGCCATAGAAGATGAGGAAGGTCTAGCGCCAACAGAAGAGGGAGTGGCCCTTTTGACCATTGGTTTCTTTTAGGTGCTCCTGGGACACAACTGGGAAAAATATTGGTGACTTGATTCTAAAATGGGGTGATATACCCCTTCAATTTTTAGGTCCTCAGGGGTGGCCTAGTCCACTAGAGGAAGATCTAGCTTATCTATTCCTTGTTCTTTATATGGTGGATCCTCCAGTGGCCTGTTATCTAAAAAGCCCTTTGGGAAAGTTTGCAGGTCAAGTGCTTTCATGAACCCTTTGCTCATCCGTGAATGCTGTCAGGCCCAGAGATCAAAACTGTCTTGGCAGTCTACCCAAAAGTCTTCAATATCTACTTCATGTGGTGGGGACACCTAGGGGAGTGCTATGACAATCTTGCCGAGAGGATCGTAGTTCTTCCAGGCATGGGGGAACTCCACCAGCCCCAGTTTTTTCAATTCACTGTCTACAACCTGGGCTGCGGCGAGGCTACATGTACAATTCCTGCATGAGAATGGGAATGGGACGTTAATGACCTTCTTTAATGTAAAGAAGGCATGCAGATCCATCATTTGGTGATAGAACTCAAAGAATAATTTAGTCCCCAAAATATCGGGGAAGAAGATGGGGCTTGCCATTGAAGCCAGTCACCTGAATGTAGGTGTGATGTTGGAATTGAGTAAAATAGCGGTTGTAGCTACTGACCAGATTCATTGCCGCTTGTGACAGTCAGTACTCAAAATCCTGAGCAAGTGTTAGAATGTTGTGGTAAATGAAAGCATCATTTACCCAGTAGCAATTTGAGAAACTGAGTTCCCATTGCACTTGGGGATAATGGTCCCATGGTGTTACCTGGCCCAGCCTGTTTCTAAGTTCCCCAACTGCTCC
This sequence comes from Thuja plicata, assembly GCA_018584345.1. Lineage (NCBI taxonomy): Eukaryota > Viridiplantae > Streptophyta > Pinopsida > Cupressales > Cupressaceae > Thuja > Thuja plicata. Next base: position 75,006 of record MU215634.1, read on the forward strand.
CAAACCTAGAAAAGCCAGCCTTTGTCATGCAAGTTCCCATAGCACGTATGATGTCATGTAAAACTTGGAGTTTTGGACAACCCCCTTTAGCTATTTGTCCACGTGGTTGAATATGAGGGCCACCCAGTTGAAGGTCTGACTGCAAGTGGTGATATAGTACAGAAAGTAGTACATCCATGCCGAGAAATCCTGGGCATGGGGCAATCCAAAAATCCTGCATAAGAATATAATGACCACTTGAATGGGCTCTTTGAACTCCCTACGGAGAATTTCCAACTTCATCCTTCTACAATCCCTCTTTGGGATTTTCAGCCAATGGCTATTGAGATGTTTCCAGGAGATTACGACCACGTACTTGAACTTCTACAACGTCTGGACCCAATTCCAGATAATGCATCCATTGAATTGTGGGATCCCCAGCCCCAAGGCAAAAGTTTCTTCATCCAGGGTGACAATTGTTGCTGGGTACTGTAGTGGCTAGGGATCCGAAAGTAGGATGGTCTGAGTTGGTGCATTGTACAATGTTGCCAACTGGAGTATTAACTTTGGTGATTGCACTGAAAAAGAAAAGTTTTCCACCTTGATGATGCCAGAGGCGGCGATCTGAATGGCTAGATTGTCTCCAGTGGCCTTTAGTTTGTAAATGGCTTTAATCAAGCCTTCCATTTCCACCCAAGGTCTAGGCCCTATGTCTGTTATTTCTTGAACTCTAGACTCTATCTTTGATCCCACAAGGGCACCGTCCTTGGGATATTTGGAGGTCAAGGGAAGCTTTTCTAACAACTTATCAACCTTGGTTTTAGTGGCCGCTCAGGTGGAAGTGGTAGGAAACTCTGGGCTCGAAGGATGGGTGATTACTTCAGACATCTTTGATCATCTTATCTGCAACCTGCAAGACCGGAGAACCGTTAGTTAATGATATATATAAAAGAATATTGGAACTCTAGGAAAATCGTCACCACCCTGCACCTGTTCAACAAATGTTTGCATACACCAAAAGTCCCAGAAAACATGTAATAGACATGAGAAGGACTCCGGGGGAAATTGAACCAAATGACAAAGGGGAGACACTGGAAGGAGGGAATTGCTTGGGACCTGGAGGTCGGGTAATCTAGCCATTGCCATGTCGATGTGACTAGTCAGGAACCGTATTTGGCTGATGTAAGTTGGCACGTGGTCAGGTGATAGGTGACATAAAGACATTAATGGTGACAAGTGGGATGACACAAGGTAAAATAAATTCCATATGGGACATGGTTTGAATGCCGACTCGTGGGAAATTAATCCCGCTATTAAGGTGATGAGATGGAGGAGAGAGAAAGCTACCATGGCTTGAACCAGCGAGGTGTTGAGTTTGAGCTGTGATAGCTTTGTCTCAATAGGTGCAGTCTCATGGGAGAAAACATAAGATAGAGCATGAGGAACTCACAAACTCAGATGGATATACATGATATATACATAAAAAATACAAAAGGCCGAAGGCTGAAACATATATATAAGATATACAACATTTACAAGATTTTATAATTTTATACAACTATACACATATATACATGAACTAACCTAAGATGATATACATTATAAAAATTAATCTACAACTGTACAAAGGGCAGACAACCCTCTTGCAGAGGCAACCCACCAATGGGAAGCAAACCAAAAACACAGAACACAGAACATAAAACTAGCAAAACAAATGAAGACTAAAGAACAAAAGGGAACGACAAGGAAAACACAGAAACAACAAGAAAATAGAGAACCTACCTGGAAATCCAAAGAAGAGCAGGGAAAGAGCACACCAAGGGAACTCCTGTAACATGTTCTACCTTCAAATGACCATGAACAGGTACCTCAAATCAACTAGTAATAACCCACTAAGCACAGAGTAATTCACAGCTTAATCGTAGTTTATTCGCCTAAGAATCACTCTGAATGCACAAGTGTTTTAATCACGGTACCTGTAAAAATGGTGTGCAATTCCTATTTATACCCAAGGTAAAAGCAAGTTACCCTTTTCCTCCGCAAACTCTGGAATAGGTGAACTTCTGGCTCTGCCCGGGGATTCCATACAACCATATCTTCTCACGAGGAGAAGACATCGCGGCAGAGAATCTCGGAGTCCAAAATCTAGCTTTGGATAGGACAACACACTCAGGGATCAGGTCCCAGAGATACAAAAGACAAAAGAAGAAAGAAAACAAACCTCATGGGAGGGAAATCTAGGAAAAGGAAACAAAGAAAAAAAAGACAAGGAAAGAGCCAAAGTGAAAAGAGGGGACCCAACATTTTGCACACAAAATGTAGGGATGGGTATGCAGGGCATAACAAGAACTTGCAGTAATAATTAAACTCTCTTCCTATAATACATTTAGTCTATTTGAGTGCCGAAAAGTTGTCACTGGTTCTAAATCATTTTTTTTAGGAAAAGAAGCATGGTGCATATGAAGCTAATCTATGACAGCTAGGACATGTCCATTCTCTTCATAGTGAACTACCCCATGAGTTGATTCCCATAAATTGCATTCAATATTATGTCATCACATGTGGTTGATTTTGAAGAGATATCTCCAGTTATAGATGTTCTGAAGGTTCTATGTAGCACAAGACACGTGAAGTGTTTGACGGAATGCCTCAAGGGAATGCGGTTAGTGGGGAAGGCACATGTTTGAAGAATATGGAGCATTCGGTTAGCAGCCACTTGACACAAGCCACTAATAGATGAAAATTTTAGACAAATACAACATATATATTTAAGGAATATTTAAGAGGTATTCATCCAATAAATATTTTGGTAGTACTTTTGATTCCATGTGGCCAAAATCTAGGCAGAAAACATATAGATGATGTTTAATCTGAATAAAATTTGCTATCAGGTGCTTTATATTATGGTTGTGTTTCTATTTTTTGAGGACCATCATGTCGTGTTGCCAAGTTCCACAAACTTTTAATTTCACCTTTTCTTGTGCACAGACAAGGGAGAAAGAACTTGATGCTTGTAGTCATGGGACTGAGTTGATGGGTGAAAATATTTCTTTGAAGAGGAATAACATTCAGAGGGAGTCTAAAAAACCTTTAGAAGAAACCTTGGACAATAAGTTTAGGAGGTTAGTACTTGGAGCTTCAGAGAGAGTAGCTAGAGGATCTGCTTCTGTTGACATCTGAGGACCTTGGTCATATTGATTCAGAGGGAGTGGACCATGAAAATATGGTTTCTCTAGTGATCAACAGTCAGATGATTATGATTCATGGGATGGAGTTCCATGTGTGTAGGATGGAAGGCCTTTATACTGACATCAAGGTTGGGATATTCCTAGATAGATGGGTACTTGGTGAGCATGAGTGATGCAGACTCCAACCTTGTATTTCATGATAAAACTAAGCATGTTGAGATCAAATATAACTATATTAGAGATATGGTGCATAGGAATTCTATTCAATTGAGGTATCTTATCACTAAAGAAAGGAAGACTAATATTCTCACCAAACCTCTTGCAAAAGTGAAGTTTGTATAGTTTTGAGACAAGATTGGAGTTGTCGAGAATAAAGCCCTTGTTGAGAGGGAGTCTTAGCATCACTTATTTATTGAAATGTACTTTAATGCATTCCTCTCTATTAGTGATAATTTTTAGTTGAAATCCTTTGTTCCAACCTCTAGGAGTATTTATGGTGGATCCATCCAGTGATATGGTTCATGGTGGATGTCATGTGTGTGACGCCATGATAACACCATGTGAGAGAGTTCATGGTGATTTTATTATACTTGTGTATTTACCCTCTAGATGAGCCAAGGTGAATATCATTGTGAGGTGACAATCTCACAATGATGAACACTTGTGCATCTTACCATCATTGTGAGGTGACAATCTTGTAATAATGGTTGATATCATGTAAGGTGATATCTATGAAAATCCATAGTGGTGGATATCATGTAAAGTAATATTTATAGAAATCCATAATGGTGGATATCACAAGGTCATATCTATGAAAAACCATAGTGGTGGATATCACGTGAAGTGATATTTATGGAAAGCTATAATGGTGGATATCACGTGACATGATATCTATGAAAATCCATAGTGATGGATATCACGTAATGTGATATTTATGGAAATCCATAATGGTGAATATCATGTGAGATGATATCTATGAAAATACATAATGGTGGATATCACATAAAGTGATATTTATGGAAATACATAATGGTGGATATCATGTGAGGTGATATCTGTGAAAAATCTATAATGATAGATATCATGTGAGGTAATATCCATGGATAAGCCATGATGTTTAATGTTACAGTGAGGTGATATCTATTCTTTAATCATCCATAGGATTATCCATGATGATGTGTTCATTTGTATTTCCATTCATGAGAGTAGCTGTGATGTACCCACCCTCTGGGAGTATCCATAATGGACATTACTATATAACTCATATATCTAATTACATCCTCCCTAGCTAATAGAGAGTGTTGTAGATAGCATCAGGAAGCCTAATTAGAGACATCTAATTGTCTCAAGTGATGTGTTGCATCACTTGAGACTATAATTGATTATCTATTTGGCATGAGAAATTATCTGTGAGAACCGAGTATTGAGAAGGATTCCTCCCTAGCTAAGAGGGATTGTTAATGTTATTGTAGCTATGGTTAGATTCCTTCACATACATAACATAAAGGTTGTGATAATATAATTATTTTTCTATAATAATTATATTAATAATATTATTATTATATTATTATTATTGTGATAATTGTGTGTGGTAAAATGTGTGATCAGAATTTGCAACCAAACACTTCAATAAACCATTATTTCAAGGGGTTACTAAAACATAAGATTCAAAGCACTAAACTAAAAACCCTTGAAATCGGCTTATTTCTTCCTAGTTGAAGCGAGTGTGATTCTCATAGTTGTCCATCGGATTGGACATAGAGAAATCCAAGACTTGACTACCCCAAAATGGAAGATTCAATGCAAAGAGGAGTGAGCAAGATGCATAGACTTGCATACTTATCTCTTGAAAGATTGAAAATGGGAATGCATAAACTAGAAAGCTAAATGCATAACATTGTGAGGAATAGAACAAAGATGCAAGGTTAATCTACCAATTGAGAAGAACAATACATCTATATTAAGCTATAAAATAAACTAGGATGCCATCTTAAGCTAAGAAATGAAGCTAACAATGCAATAAATACAAGAAACTATTAATGAAAGAAAATGACTATGAATTCACTAAAGAAATCTACAGTGAAAATAGCATGATAACTTTACTCCAAATATTCTTGTTATGAATGAGCAAGGGAGCTATCCCTTTTATAAGAGATTCCAAGGAATGAGTGGTTGAGATTAAGAGGAAAAAGAAATTGATCAATGGTGGAGATGTAATTCCTCTCAATCCATGTGAGATGAAGAAGTGATTTGGATTGGTCAACTTTGTGGAGAATAAGACAAAATTGGTATTTTCCCTTTTTATTTGTTTTATTTGATTTTTGAGTGCACACCCATGTGTGGATGGGTTCATTTTTAAGAATTAGGACTTTTGATTTTATCCCAATGTTTATGCTTTTTGGGTTTAGGCTTTGATGTTTGATTATTTGATTCAACAAGTTAGGATTAAAATTATATAAGAAAGTTTGATTAAATGCTCAATAATTTAGAGTCTAGCAATAATGCCTTAGATTTAGGATTTATTAAGACCAAATATTTGAGAAAAGGGGGCCATGGGTTTGCTAGACCATTTTTGGGTGATTACATTTGCCCCTCTTTGACTAATGTGTGATCGATCTGGGAACACATTGGGTCAAAAAATAGTTGAAGTTTGATTGAATCTGGAAATAGCTTGATGTGAAGCGATGTAACTACCCTACAAATCAGAATTGATTCTGAATGAAGATTGAACGAAGATTGATTGGAGATTTTGAAGATATCATCTCTAGACTTGATTGAGCGAAGAACGATAAAACCAATTTCGAGCTTAACTGGACAAAGATTGATAGAGATTTTGCAGATATCAGCCCTGGACTTGATCGAGCAAAGAATGATAGAGAAATATGAGGATATAAACTCTGGGCTTGATTAAGCAAAGACAGATGAAAGAGTCTGAGCATCTAGCTTGATGTGAAGCGATGAAAATGAATGTCCATCCTCTAAGAAGATTTCCCGATTTAAGATTTGTTTGAATGAAAAAACAACCTAATGTGGTGCGATGAGACTGATTGCCATTTGATTGATTAATTGGGATAATTGAATTGATATGGATCCTGATGAAGCTAATTACCAGATTGAGGGAAGTTCTCAGATTGATATGATGTGATGAATTTGATATGCCCTTAGAGCTTGAGATTTGATGCATAGTGATGAGAAACACGTGATTACATTTTTTATTGAGTCAGGGCCTGATGCCCCTAGAGATTGAACTTGTTGGTGTGAATCAAATTGTTGATATAATGGTATTTCCCCCTCAAGAATGAAATCAAAAGGAGGGAAGGCACAAGCCTGATATATTGAAAAGTATTAAGAAATGTGAGATGTGAGCCTGTTTGAGGTCTTGTTGACCAAGTTTGACCAAAATTGACTTAAGTTGACTTTTGAATTATAGAGAGAAATGTGCAAGAAAGTTGATCAAAAGGAATCTTGATTCAGAATCCTGTGAGGAAAGCGTTAGCAATCAACTGCATTTTTTAAAATTAGGTTAATTTGCATTTTTGAGGATCAAAACATTGTCGAATTTTGATTTCGGTCCCAAAAATGGATTTAGAGTGGTCTGATTAGCCAAGGGTGCAGTTTTCACATCCATAGGAGCATTTTGAAAATTAGGTCAAGTTTTTATATAAGGCCCGGAGGGGTCATTTTAAAATCATTTTCACCATCCACCTTTTGAGTTTTGAGAAGCTTCTCTGAGAAAAAATGGTGGTCCTGGTCTCTACTCATCGTCTCGAGCATATGAAGAGGAACAGGCAGCCCAGAGATTACCTGCCACCTGTAAGTAGTTGATAAACTTCATCCTTGTATGCAAATTTTTCCTTTTTTGGTTGAATTTTTCATCTTTTTTCTCATTTTTTCCATCTACCCGTGGTTTATCATACGGTCCTACGAAAGGTCTCGTACGAAAATCTGCCAAAAATTCTTTTGTTGCATGAAGGCATTGGATTTGTTGCACAAGCCTGACCCACCTATCGCACGACAATATTCATCACTGCCCCTGTTGTCTTCTGATACCATCTAATATTTCATATGATATTGTTTTGTCATATGACCCATAATCCTATGTCATAAGAACTTTGGGGGCTAGTTTAATCATTTATGTCTTTTGTCGTATGGGAACATAGGAATTTTTCTCCTAATTTTACCATCTAATTGCATGTTTGTCTTGCTTAGTAGATTGTTTGATAGCTTGTCTGACTATGTTCTATTATTTTCACTTTGATTTAATACTGATATTGATGTTGTTTCTATTGTTTGTCTTCATGTAGGTGCAGTTGTCTGGTATTCAATTTAGATCCACTTATCCAGCCACCATGTAGTTAGTTCATGACTTATCAGATGATCAGAGGAAACATATCCAAGCCTATGGTCTTTCTTGGTTGCTTCAGATGCTTGATATTTGGGTGAACCATGGGATGTTGAATGCGCTAGTAGAGAGATTCCACAGAAAAGAAAACACATTTCACCTGCCAATTGGGGAGATGACTATCCATCCTGAGGACATTTAAAGGATTCTGCAGATTCATTTTGCTGGAGTGCGTGTGGAGTATGATTCCACACCTTTAGTTGATGTATGAGAATTAGCTCAAGTGTTTCATAATATATTGATCATAGATAAATCGATCACCTAGGATACATTTTTAATGAGCTATGGAGAGCAGTGACCTTTGGAGTGTGTTCTTGCTGGGTTCATCAGGCACTTCTTAATGGTGAACCGATCACAATAGATTTTTTTGTGCGGTTGGGCTCAAGTACTGGAGAGGTTGATCATGCAGCCTGAGAAACTTGGTCGGGGTCAGTGCCTCTTAGCATAGATGTATCACGAGATACACGAGGTGACCTACAAAGGGATCTGAGGCATGGCCAATGGAGTTGTGGTTTTATAGGTATGGCCTGGGAGCATCTCCCAGTGTGTAGACTTATCACATTAGATACACAGTAGGGCAGACAATACTATGGCTATAGGTATTTAGGTTTCATTACACAAACCTTCTTGGGAAAGAAAGAGTATTGGAGGTGCAAACTTGATGAATTGAGCTTGGTTACATGGCAACCTTATTTGCAGGTAGAGGTCTGGGATGAGTGACAGATAGTCCGGAGAGAGTTCTTTGTCTCACACCCACTGTTGGACATGAAATCCTTAGTGATAGAGATATTCACACTGTCTCAAGTGCTGAGGTAGTATGGATGTATTCATAGTGTCTCCATAGAGTACACTTCCTATGCCCTATTTCTAGACGAAGAGCGCAGAGGCTGGTTTCACAAGTAAGATTTGTACTTTGCATAATCCTATTCTGCTGGTATTTTTGTAGATATCTTGAAGTTTTGTAGGTTATAAACTAAGTGTATGAAATTTAATTATGTAGGTTGTCTCTTGCGTTGTGCACCCAGGAGCTCATTAAGCTCAATTGACCAACGTGGGAGTATTTGGAGGCAGTAGTGGATGTAGGGGTTACTCCATAGTATCGAGACCATCTGTCTCGGTATCCTTTTCCTAGATTTATAGATCTAATAGAGAGAGTGCCTAGGATTGATGAGGATGCCCTAGAGAAGGTACATGTGGTAGATGCACCGATCGCTCCACAAAGAGCACCACAAAGGGTACCTCAAAGACCACCATAGAGGAATCCTACTCCGCTGAGAGCAGGAGGAGATACCAGTCCTAGTACAAGCAGGACACCAGGGTCAGGATGAAAGAGAGATTGAGGGGAGATTGACACCCTAGGGTTGATTGGAGGATAGGTTCCAGCCACACAAGTTGTAGAGGAGGAGATGCTAGACGTGCAACCTGACCTAGGACTAAATGACACAGTTAGAGTAGTCTGACAGAACCAAGAGGCACGAGAGGATATAGAGTAGGAGGGACCATAGGGAGATGAGGGACCTCAAAGAGATCCATAGACATCTTAGGATGTGATTAGGTCATTGAGGACACAACTGCGAGCCTCTCAAATAGCTCACAGTAGCCCAATCTTAGATTATAGAGTGGGATCAAGTGATTGCAGGGCATGAGAGAGTGAGTGCAGGTCACAAGGAGAGATTTTAGGCTTTGTAGAGCTAGGTGACATTTTAGACCAGTAGGGAAGCCTACTATGTTGCAGCGTACACTGTAGTGGTTCCTATGGCACAACAGGTGCCAATGTATTCATAGTACTTGGAACGATCTGAGGGAGCAGACCCTCCACCTAGGACAGATGCTCCTCCATGGCCACCGTCTGATGGTGGTGAGGGAGGAAGTGAGACTTGATCATCCCTCTTCTGTCTTATCCCATTCTAATTTTTGATATCTATTGGATTGTACATGATTCATTTTCACCGAAGGTGCACATTTTTGCTCGACATTTATGAGAGTACATCTTTTTGTATACACCGAGACACATGATATATATCTATATATATATATATACAATGATCCCTTTTTGGTGCTCAATATGTTGTCTTATCTTTATCGCTTGTCATATATCTTGTTGTTGTACAATCTTTTGATGTTGTATTCTTTCTGTAGCTTAGATCATAGATGAAAGACGTAAATTATGCGTGCTATGTTTATCTTATGTCGAATATATGTCACACTCTTTCTCTTGTTGTTGATCCTTGGCGTGCAGATGGTTAACCTTAAGGAGATGAAATGCAGGTGATTGTGTCAGAAAAGGATTAGAGAAGCAACTGGTTAAAGGAATAACTCCATGTTTTAGATTTCTAATGGATTTTGTTGCCATGCTATCATGCAAGCCTAGAAATGAAACCTACGACATGAGTCAAGTCACCAATTTCCTTAGTCACAATATTTTCATCATTTGGACGTTTGGGACACTAGAGTTGATACAATCCCCAGTGGTACCAGTGGAGCCATAAGAATATGAATATGACTCTTCATAAGATAGAGATGAGATGACTTGAACACTGTTTCTAGTTGATAAAAATGTAAGCATCTAGGCACTGTAACACCCCAAAATTGGCATCTTGCAACCCTAACCAATTTTGTTGCATTTGTCGTTCTTCTAAATCATCAAAGTCCTATTGTACTAGGAAATTCTGAGTTTTCACTGACTCTACTCGACCTGAGTGTCAAATGCAGAAAATCCTAAATCTATATTAATCATACACCATATTTAATTGCTAAATACCTATTTGGCTAAACAAACCTTATGATCGAATTAATTTAATTAATAAAGTCCTAGCACTTTAATTAAATTAAATTCACCCTCTTTAGCTGAGACACATGAAAAGGAATTAAAATAATATTTAATTATT
>MU215634.1:103269-116483 GCA_018584345.1 Thuja plicata
AATATTTTTGAGAGAATATCTAATTAATTAAATAAATATGACCTCATAATTACTTTTTCTCAATTATCTGAATATTAAATTCAATTATTGAAAATGAGGATATTTATTTAATAATTAAATATTATTTTGATTCCTTTTCATGTGTCTCAACTAAAGAGGGTGAATTTAATTTAATTAAAGTGCTAGGACTTTATTAATTAAATTAATTCGATCATAAGGTTTGTTTAGCCAAATAGGTATTTAGGAATTAAATATGGTGTATGATTAATACAGATTTAGGATTTTCTGCATTTGACACTCAGGTCGAGTAGAGTCAGTGAAAACTTAGAATTGCCTAGTACAATAGGACTTTGATGATTTAGAAGAACGACAAATGCAACAAAATTGGTTAGGGTTGCAAGATGCCAATTTTGGGGTGTTACAGGCACAAGAGCTGATATGACCTGAACACTGTCTCTAGTTGATATAAAAAAGGTACACCAGTATTGAGGTATTTAGAGCCAAGATAACCATGAGTGCGTTGTTGTTGAAACAGACAAGGAGATAAGACCAATCTCACCTTATGGTGCAAGAGAGTAGGATCAAGGGATGTGTGGCTGATCCACCTGAGTGCGGAATATCTTATCACATACACCCTACTATCTCGACTTAAAGATCATTGGAACTACACCAACTAGAAAAAATAAAAGAAAGCATAGGAAATCATTGATAACACACAACATACAAGAAAATTGTCAGCAATCATTCAATCTGTTTAACTTGTTTGATGCGGGTGTTGATGAACATCATCATATTGGTTTGTTTGTGTGTTATTGTGTGTATGTTATCCGATGTTTTGTTGAGAAACAAATTTTTGTCCGAAATAGAATGTTGAGAAACACTTTTGATTAAGGTGTTGAGAAACACTAGTGTATCAATGGAAAACTGTCTAGAGAAGGAGACCAATTATGAGGACTTGATAGGTTGACTAATATGATTTTGAAAATAAGAAGACCTAAAGAAGACCTAAAGATGGCTTCAATCAGTGAAGCAAGGACTAGATTGATGTGACATCTTAGAAGAGCATGAAGATCATCCCACAGATGAGATGAGCCAAGCTATGCGTTGATAGATGGAGCAGTAGGTTACAAGTGGTGCATGTTGATAGGTTTTCACCACTTGGCAGAGATTCTATTTTTGCTACCTGGGTGCCTATTTCTAGGTTATCACCAAGGCACATTTTCTTGATTTTTTCAATTTTTTGTATTTTTCACTTTTTACTTTTTTTTTTTCTTTCTTTTTCTCTTTTTATTTTTTTATTTTTTTGATTTGACTTATCAAGGTGCATGTTTGCTAGGTTTTCACTGAGACAGTCAGTTCTTTTAGGACCTTTTCCAAATGTTTTTGATCTTTTGATCTTTTTTCTATTTTTGATATTTTTTCAGGATCATATATGTATATACATGTTGCTGACCAGCGAGAATGCTCAAGCGTAGAACTTCTTCAGGTGGAGAGTATTGACAGGATTAGTAAAGGTATCCCCTTCTGGAGTTGATAGTTGATAGGCCCCATAGACGAATGCTACAGTGATCACAAAGGGACCCAGCCAGTTGGGTTCAAACTTCCCCTTTTGTTCACAATGTTGTTAATTTTTTGGATTTTCTTTAAGCACAAGTCACCAACCTGAAATTATCTGTCTCACTTTCTTGTTGTAGCCTTGAGACATTCTCTTTTGATAGACCCTCACATGGTCGAATGCTTCTTTTCTACGTTCATCAAGTAACTCTAGCTCCTTGATTCTAGCAATCTAATAATCTTCATTAGTAATGAGTCCATGCAAATTGACTCAAAGTGAGGATATTTCTGTCTCAATGGGTAATACAGCTTCTGTGCCATATACTAAGGAAAATGGTGTTTCCCCTGTAGGTGTTCTTATATTGGTTCTGTAAGCCCATAAGGTTGGATTGAGTTGAAGGTGCCAGTCCTTCCCAGTCTTACTCACTGTCCAGTGTAAGATCTTCAGAATATTTTTGTTGGAGGCCTCAGCCCGTCCATTCCCTTGAGGGTAGTAAGTAGAAGAACAATGTTGGATGATTTTGAACTTCTCATAAAGTTAATCCATGTATTTATTTTTAAATTTAGCCCATTTTCTGTCACAATGGATGAAGGAATTCCATATCTGCAGATGATATAATTGAGGATAAACATGGATACTTTCTTACCTATAGATTTGACCAAGGGAACTATTTCAACAACTTTGTGAAGTACTCGGTGGTTGTTATAATGAATTTGTGTCCTCCAGAGGATGATGGATAGATTTTCCCAATCAGATCAAAGGCCCATTGCTGGAATGACCAGTGAGTAATAAAATGTAAAAACTCACATGCAGGAGCATGAATTAGGTTACCATGAGTTTGGCATTTTTTGCATGTCTTGGAAAAATATATGGCATCTTTTTCCATAGAGAGCCAGTAGCAACCTGCCCATAGGAGTTTCTGAGCCAATGAAAGACCATTCAAATGAGATCCACAGACACCTTCATGGACTTTCTCTAGTGCACACTTAGACTCATCATGTTCTAGACACCTAAGGAGAGTACCATTGAGGACTCTTTTATACAGGTTGTTAGCCATGATCAAGTAACGAGATGCATTCCTTATAAGGTTTTGCTTTTTATTTTTGGATAGGTTATTTGGTAGGGTTTGGTTTTGGAGGTAAGAGTAGATATGAGTGTAATGGGAAGAATTAGTACTCACTAGGGAGAACACAACTTGGGATTTTGGGGAATCATAGGTAGAAAAGAGGAGTTCTTCCACCAGGAAGACATAAAAAAAGTGATTCTCTTCAAGCTGTAACATGGAGGCCAAGGTGGCCATAGCATCAACCTCTTTGTTTGCTTCTCTCATTTTCTATTGTAAAGTAATAAATACAAAATATTTCTTAAGAGAATCAATCATCTTTTTAGATGGTAGCAATTTATCATCTTTTGTTTGGTACAGGTCGTTGACTTGATTGATTACCAGCTGCGAGTCACCATAGATGTGCAATTTAGTAATTTTCCATTCAATAGCCATTTTTAAACCATTTGATAAAGATTCATATTCTACAATGTTGTTAGTGCAAGGGAACATCATTTTGTAGGATTTTGGGATCTTGTATTCTTGCGGTGTGATAAAGAGGGTTCAAACATTGACTCCTTGTTGTGTAAAGGACCCATCAAAGAACATTGTCTAGTTATGCTCTATCAGATGAAAAATAGCTTCATCAGGAAATTCTATCAGCAGTGGTCATGTATCTTGCAAAGGAGCATCAAATAGATGATCAACAATAACTTTTCCTTTGATTGCTTTCCTGTCAATGTATTCAATGTCAAATTCACTGAGAATCATGACCCACTTAGCCAACCTTCCAGTGAGAGTTTCTTTTCTTAATAGGTACTTGAGAGGATATATTTTAGCAATTAGCTTAATAGAGTGTGCCAACATGTAATGTCTTAGTTTTTGAGAAGAAAAAACTACAACAAGGCAAGCTTTTTCAACAATAGTGTAGTTATGCTCATAGGACACCATGGTTCTGCTTATGTAACATATGGATCGTTCCTTTCCTATTTCATCTTGTTGCACCAAAAAAGCACCTAAGGATGTGTCAGTAGCTAAGATGTAGAGAAGAAGAGGTTTTCCTTGAATAGGAGCCATTAGTACGGGTGGATTAACTAAGTATTCTTTGATTTGCTGAAAAAAAATTTCATGCCCTTCATCCCATTTGAACGTGACTCCTTTGTGCAATGTTCTTGTAAATGGTTGTACTTTATTTGCAAGTTGGGATATGAATCTTCTGATAGATTGGATTCATTATTGTAGAGTCCTAACTTGAATGATGTTTAGAGGAGGTTTCATGCCCATTATTTCTTCTACCTTTTCAGTATCAACCTCAATTCCTTTGGCTGAAACAATGTATCCTAGCAGCTTTCCAGAAGTTACACCAAAAGCACACTTTTTAGGATCAATCTAAGCTTGAATTGTTCCATTATGTCTAGAATCTTTTGTAAATATTCTAGGTGAGTAGCCCTTTTTTCTTATTTGGCTAGGGTGTCATCTACATAGTCCTCCATGTTTTTATGCGTCATATCATGAAATACAGTAGTCATAGCTCATTGATATGTTGCTCTAGCATTTTTGAGTCCAAAAGGCATTATGTTCCAACAAAATGTGCCCCAAGAGTAGGTGAAAGCAGTTTTCTCTTGATCTTCAAGAGCTATTCTTATCTGATTGTAGCCAAAAAAGCCATCAATTAGTGAGTAAATGTCATAACCAGCCGTGAGATCTACAATCATGTCAATATTAGGTAATGGGAAATCATATTTAGGAAAAGCCTTGTTTAAATCCCTAAAGTCTATGAAAACTTGAATGGACTTGTCATGTTTAGTCAAAGGGACAATCTTATAAATCCAATCAGCGTAAGCTATAGCACGAATGAATTCAGCCTTCAGTAGCTTCTCTAATTTTGGTTTGACTAATAGTGCCACATGTGGATGCATTTTGCGAAGATTTTGTTTAACTGGCTTGATTCCTGGAGCAATTGATAAATGATGCATAATCAAGTCTATGTCTAATCCTGACATAACTGAATAGGACCAAGCAAAGTTGATTTTTTTTTTTGATGAAGAAATTGAACAAATTCTTTATTTTCTTTCTTAGATAGAGATTGTGATAGGCAGATGAACTGAGGTGCTTTTGATGTTCCCAGATTCACTGCATGTGTTGGTTCTATCAACACTAATGATATTTCTTGAAGGTGGTTAGGAAGGAGATCAAGTTACCCATCCTTAGGTGCTTCAGATGGTTTTCACCATTGGATACACCTTTTGTTTTTACTATTTTTGGTTCTGATACTGCCACAAAGTGGTTTTCACCATTATACCTTTTTTTCTTTTTTTTCTTTTATCTTTAGGCCAAGGAACTTGATGTCCTCCTCTATCATGTTTATGCTCATAGCACTGGTGGAAGAGGTGAAGGGTTCAATGGCATTCATGTAGCAGGCCAAAGTGTAGTTGTTAGGAGCAGAATTGAGGTCTAGGGGCGCATCAGGGTTCCATTCAATGAGCTCAGGATGGATAAGAAGTAGGGATTAAATAGGTTCCAAGGATAGCACAAAGTTATCTGGATCATGGTATTCAATGGGTAAAAGGAGATCTATGATAGCACTCTTTGAAGTCTGTCCTAGACTATGATTCATCCTAACACTTCTAGAAGAGTCATTGCTGGTAGTATGCAGATTTGATCTGTTTGACCTGACATTAGTGTTTTCTTATGATTCTCAACTAGCCACATGTTCTAAAAAGAAACTCATTGGCATGACTTGAATTCTCCTAGATGGAACACGTGGTGGAGGAGCCATGTCAAGTTCTTGATGGTCTCTAAGATCCCAAGTGTCTTTGATTTCCTCTATTTTATGATCCTACTATGCCCATCGTTCACTTGAAATATTATTCCTATGATTGGTGAATGCATGATTACCTCTATTACTAGTCGATGTGGAGGCATGGCTAGAGTGTCTGTTAGAATCCTAATCTTGAGTAGCTGACGCAAGAGAATTCTGGGGTTCTCTCCCAAAATTCTAGTTTGTGTTATGTGGAAGAGGCATTCTTTAGAATCATCATTGAGAATAAGGACTAGTTCTGGTTCAGGATGTTCACTTAGGGGTTCATTGGTACAAACATTGTCTTCATGCAGTATATAGGGTGCAAATGTGTGAACCACATATACTTCGATATCCATAGTAGCATCAGATAAAGATCCCAATCATACTCATTAGAGTCTGTTTTAATTGAGTGAGGTAAATCCAACACATTTATAGGAGCCACAGTTTTCCCCCGGTGAGGTTGTTATTATGAGAGAGTATTATCTTGCCCATAATCAAATTGGATAGGAGTACAATCGAGCTGTCTTCCAAAAAGCAAGAGAGAGTCCTTGGGACACTGAGGTAGTTATTGTTTTCATGTTTTCATTTTGTTCCACACTGAGTGGAATCATCCTATGACTTTTGAGAGGCATGAGGAGAGGCCTCTTCAACAGCGTGACCCCGTCATTTGAGAAATTTGGTAAGTCAAGGACATGGGAAGTGAAGACAAGCTGCCCCCAGTTAGGGTGTCTATCTTTTGTTTGTAGGTGCATGCCTAACTCCTGAGTTGATATCTCTGTAGCATTTGAAGCACTAGACCCATTTGGTTCAAAGGAAGCTTTATAAAATGAGGGGACATATGGCTCTCCTTGATATGTCAAATTGTTAGCAGTGACATGCATCAATTTTTCAAAGGGAAGAGGAGTAATCTAGTTCTCATATTTAGCATCTGTATCATGTGTATCTGTGTGAGAGCTACTAGGATGATTTTCTTTGGGAGAAGGATGGATGCTTTTCTCATGGTATCCCATGCCACTCTTGTCTGTGGGATCTCAAAATTCAGCACAAAGAGGTTCTATGAGACATTTGTCCTTTCCCAAGGGTCCTTTAACTTAATATCCCATTTGTTTCATCATATGATATCCTTTCCCATATTTATGTGGGCATATCTCCACATGTTTTACTTTATTATCTTTCTCTTCATCTTTGTATAACCATGCAAGAACAAACTTTTATTCATTCTCTTATGAAAGAGACACTTGTGCCTTCACCATTCCAGTTCCCTCATTTATTTTTACTTTCTTACCATTTGAAGGTGGGAAAGATGGGGATGGAATACCATAAGATCAGGGAGAGGTAGGAAGAGAAGTCAAATGGTATCCTCCCATGCTTATGTTGTTAATCTTAAGTTTTTCCTCAAAGGTTTGCATTAGTGCCTTTTGAGCTGCCTCAGAATTTTGTAATGCCTCCTTATTGTGTGGAACCGTACTGTCGGCTTGATTCAAGGTATTACAGGAGTAGGTGCTGTCAACCAGAATGGACACTTCCACCCCATTGTAGGGGAATTTTACACATTGGTGATACGTGGAGGGGACCACATGCATATCGTGAATCCATGGTCTCCCTAGCAATATATTATATGTGAGAGGAAAATCAAGCACTTGGCACGTGACATTTATTTCAATAGGACCTACCCTGATGGGGCATACCATGAGTCCCTTGGATGATTTCTCTTCCTCGTCGTATGCCTTAATAGTGATCTTCCTTCAAGGATCAATGACATATTCAGAAAACCCTAGTGCTATGACTAGCTTGAGGGTACACATATTTATCCAAGTACCTCCATCTATCAAAACATGCCTGACCTGACTTTTGTGAATCAAAACCTCTATGTGCAAAGGCTAATTGTGTGGGTGACTAAGGGCTTTGTTAGCTTGTTCTGAGAAAGGTAAATAGTGAGGAGAGGTCAGATGATTAACCATGGTCTGATACCAACCAACATCAAGGTCCTTAGGAACATTGGTTTCCACAAGCGTAGTCTCAAGGACTTCCTTATGTGAAGGTGATAATTTCAGCAACTCTAATATAGAGATCTGAGTAGGAGTTTGTTGTAATTGATTGATCAAGTTGTAGATTGTAGAAACCTGCTTTGATAATGAAGGTTTGTCTCTCGGTGCAAAATTTTGTTTAGATGAGGTTTCGCTCCCTTAAGGGTGACCTTTGATTGACCTCTAGTAACCACATTAGCAGTATCAGGTTCTTGATCCTTAATGATAATGAAATTTACAGATCTGTCGGAGGGTTCAAGCATGTGAGTCATGTTGTCAGTATTGGCATATGTATGATTTATTGCGTCTCCTGGAGTTTGCAAGGATTCTCCTTTCTCATAGGATGAAAAAGGTTTCTTGGAGGCCTTATGATCATCATTTGAGCCATAAGTATCAACCATTATAGTTTTGTTATCAATTAGATCTTGTATCACATGATTTAGTTTCATACAGTCGTTTGTCCAGTGTCCTTTATTTTTATGAAACTCAGAGTGTTGATCATCATTCCACCACTTGGGTTTTACCTCAGGTTCCCATGGTTTCAAGTTAGGAATTGTGATGATCTTGTTGGCAACCAATTTTTTTAGTGCATCTTCCAAAGGTTCTCCAAGAGGAGTGAAATTTCGTTTGGGTCAAGGGATCCATGGTGCTTTGTCTTTCTGAGCATCCTTAGTGTTTTTATAAGTGTTGGGAGTAACCGAACTTCACCTAGCACCCTATATTCTAGTAGTGAGATTAAATATTGGTTCATTGGGTTTATTCTAAGGTGAGTCAACTATACCATTGTTAACCACGTTGCGGTTCTTATTCTAGTATTTACTCTTTTCTTTGTTATTGTTGTTGTTGGAAGACTTGATGTCTTTATTCAAAGTGATATCTTCTTTTTTTATGAGAACATCCTCAATTATCATAGAAATGTCAACCAAGTCACTGAAGGAGGTATGTTTTTGCATTTGTGTTGCGTAATTCATTTCAGGAACCAGATTATTGATAAAAATGTCAATCTTTTCCGACTCTGGTATTTGTCTAGGGTATCTTGCAAATATCTTCCTCCATCTTTGGAGAAATTTAACAAATGGTTCACTAGTATGTTTCTTGGTGTTGCAAAGTTTGAGCATAATAACCATGTGTAAGATGTTGTAAGAGTAGTTTTGTATAAACCTTTGTACTAGCTCATCAAATGTTTGTATGCCAGGTGTGATTTTTGTGAACCATTCTAAGACTTGGCAACTAAGGATTCGTGGGAATATTCGCATCAGATATATTCAATCATGCATAAATTCCATACTAAGAGTGAAAAATTCTCTCACATGGTCTTGAGGGTCACCTTCCCCATTGTATTTATCGTACTTAGGAATTTCAACCTTTGGGGAAAAGGTGGCATGTGCAAATTTTTAGCGAAAGGGAATGAACATATGGATTCCAATGAGTCCTTTCTAGGAGGTTGTTCCTTTTCTTTCTTGAGTTCCCTTAACTCGCATCTCATTTCTTGCAATTGTTGGTTGAGAATAGTGATAGGTGACTTCTCTTCCTATTGTATGAGTCCCTTAATGTCAAAATCAGGTGGAATCTTAACACCTGTTGATGCTAGATGCATAACATATTTGTCCTTGTCCAATTATATGATGGCTTGCATCATCTTTTGAAAATGTTTATCTTGCTGACACTTCCTAATCTCTTTGGAAGTGGGATCCTCTTTGGAAGAAGCACTAGTATGTTTACTCTAGTGGTCATGTTGGGACCCCTAATCATAGGCTGACATGGTTGATGTGTTGTGTGCAACAAAAGTTGAACTGTAAAACAAGAGTATTGTCGGTTGTGGATTTGAAGTGTCTTTGTGTGAGATTTCGTGATCTATCTTGGGTTTTTGATAAGAGGGTAGGTATTAAGAAAAGTCATCTATATATTTTCCCTTGGAATTGAGATTGGATTTTTGACTTCTCATTTGGACCATGTACGATAATCTGTGACTAACATCTCTAGAGGATCAAGTTGTTAAGTCAATGTCAAAGATTCAAAGATGTGTTTGATAGAGAAATAGAGATTTGGTTATTGAACTTGTACAAGGTATCGCATGTTTGAGGTCTGAATACTTTCTTAGACAAAACTTGTGATGAAGTTGATAAAGAACCAAGAGCAAAGAGTCAATATGATTGAGAGAGTTGCAAGAAGCTAGGACAAAAGACAATGAAAAATCCAACTACCAGATTCAAAAGCTGAAAAGACCATGACAAGGTATGATAGCCGTTGCTGCAAGAATGTGACAAAAGGAAAAGGATCTTAATGTTGGACTGATTTCCACTCAGGTCTCATACAAGAATACACGGGTTCCCAAATGACAATACATGAGTCCTAATATGAGTCTCTACCCTCTAGATGTGATTTCATATGAAAAATGCAATGGCATGAAATGAAAAAAGACTTTGGGACAATTTACCACTTGTGTATAAGAAATTTTGGACAATTTCGTATAAGTTTTGAGGTGAAAATCTTGATGTTTTCCATTTTCTACTGTCAAATTGTTTTTGTTTGAAGGATATGTCAAGTTTCAAGGTATACAAACACATCAAACACAAAGTGTGAAGAACAAATCACTCTCTACCCTATAGTCAATTTGGATTAGTATAACAATCTTTTCCCATGCTTGGTATTCCTTTGCCTCACACAAAGTGATATTGGCTTTTGCTGGGACTAGGCACATTGTGGGTTTTAGAAAGAGACTCAATGCTTGAATCACATAATCTCCCCCATGCCACATTCATGCGTTAAATTTCCTTGGGAATACATATGTTGGGTGTAAAATCTTGGGGTGATCCAGTTAAAGTCCACTTGGATCAATCCTTGCACAAATATTATGATAATTTTAGAGGTAGATCAGGTAGCCTCTATCTAAAAGGTGTTTAGTAAGTTCATCCATTTATGACTACCTCTTGTAGTTTTGCAAGTGAAATTAAGGCATATATCCCTACAAGCACCCAAAATGTATAGTCTCACAATGAAGATTCAGACCTCTTGGCCCTACACAAGTTGAATGTATATCCCTTGTAGTCTTGTAAACAAGATTAATACCAAGAATGGCCCTACAAGCACCCAATCAAATGTAGTTCTTGCTTAGCAAGACTAGGGAAATGAGGCCCTACAAGTGAGAAAGCATTAGAGATAGAAATAGCCAAGTCTTCCCTCTCTTTGGATTGAAGGAAACATTTGATTATAGTGGGGTGGAAGTAGCAGGTTCACTTGTTACCCACTTAGGTCGTTCCCAAGAGATTGCTCCCTTGGCAGGCCCTCTAAAGGTTTAACTTGAAAAGTAAATGAATTGGTGACAAAAAAGAGTCTAGATTTTTTATTTTCCATCAAGGAGAAAAGAGCATACTCTCCTATCCAATATTATTTTCTCCACACATGCACAAGACATGCTTTAAGTTCTTTACCAAAGATTTAATTTCTTAATACAAAACAAGTGAGTCTAGGTTTTTGATCTTCCCAAAAAGGAAAGAGAGCATACTCCCCTAACACTTGCTTCAACATAGACAAAAAAGATCTCTCTAGTTAATATATGTACCTAAGAGGCAAAAGATAATGCTAACAAGCATGATCATTTGGTTGATGTGATTTCAAAGCAACCTGCAAACACAACCATTAGTAATCTCAAATTTCCTTTGGCAAGCATCCTACAAGCACAAACCGTTAGTAGTTGTATCAAAATAGTGTGCAAATGTGACTTTTTCAAGCGAGTCTTCCTCAAAACGTTATGCAAAACCTAGTTAGGATACAAAACAGACAGTAAAAAGATCATAGAAGACATGCTAAACATCATAAAGCAAAAATTAGCTCAAGAGAAACCCTAGAAATTCTTGTTGTTTCCCAAACAACAAAGTACAAAATACAGATTGGCATTAGAACTCGCACGACAATACAACAGTTGTCATACGATGAAATAGAGTCTCACAAAATCTCATACGACAAATATAATGCTCTGATATGATAAAAGATAGGAAATAAAGGCTCATATGACAATATACCTACTGCTATATGACAAAGTACCAATCTGCAATTTGTCGTACAATAAAGAACAGAGAATAGTATGATAGAAAGCACAATTTCATAAAAAATATTTAAGAAATTGTGAAAATGGAGAAAAAATCAACTTTTCGCCCCACAGTGGGCGTCAAAAATGTGTGTGGTAAAATGTGTGATCAGAATCCGCAACCAAACACTTCAATAAACCATTATATCAAGGGGTTAGTAAAATATGAGATTCAAAGCACTAAACTAAAAACCCTTGAAATCGGCTTATTACTTCCTAGTTGAAGCGAGTGTGATTCTCATAGTTGTCCATCAGATTGGACATAGAGAAATAAGTGACTTGACTACCCCAAAATGGAAGATTCAATGCAAAGAGGAGTGAGAAAGATGCATAGACTTGCATACTTAGCTCTTGAAAGCTTGAAAATGGGAATGCATGAACTAGCAAGCTAAATGCATAACATTATGAGGAATAGAACTAAGATGTAAGGTTAAGCTACCAAATGAGAAGAAAAATACATCTATATTAAGCTATAAAAGAAACTATGATTCCATCTTAAGCTAAGAAATGAAGCTAACAATGCAAGAAATACAAGAAACTACTAATGAAAGCAAATGACTATGAATGCAGTAAAGAACTCTAGAGTGAAAATAGCATGATAAATTTACTCCAAATCTTCTTGTTATGAATGAGCAAGGGAGCTATCCCTTTTATAAGAGAATCCAAAGAATGAGTGATTGAGATTAAGAGGCAAAAGAAATTGATCAATGGTGGAGATGAAATTCCTCTCAATCCATGTTAGATGAAGAAGTGATTTGGATTGGTCAACTTTGTGGAGAATAAGACAAAATTGGTATTTTCCCTTTTCATTTGTTTTATTTGATTTTTGAGTGCACACCCATGTGTGGATGGGTTCACTTTTTAATACTTAGGACTTTTTGATTTTATCCCAATGTTTATGCTTTTTGGGTTTAGGCTTTGATGTTTGATTATTTGATTCAATAAGTTAGGATTAAAATTATATAAGCAAGTTTGATTAAATGCTCAATAATTTAGAGTCTAGCAATAATGTCTTAGATTTAGGATTTATTAAGACCAAATATTTAAGAAAAGGGGGCCATGGGTTTGCTAGACTATTTTTGGGTGATTACAATAATATAATTATATTATAATATAATTTGTGATAATTTTATATTATATTATAATTATATTGATAATATATAAAATATATAAATATATGAGTTATAATTATATATTAATTATATATTGTAACATATAAAAATGTTACTATGTGTAACATTGGAAAAGATGTCACATTTAAAAATGTAGATGTTTGTGTGATGTGTGGGGAAGATAAGATGTTCCTTTTAACCTCAAATACACAATTGAAAGAACCAAATTGATTAACCCAAAAGAAGGATCAATGCACAAATGAATCATCCATTCGAAAATGAGAGAAAAGAGGAAAGATCTTAAATTCCCATTTTAGAAAGGAATGTATATGATAGTTTTTGGAATTAAAATGGATGAGATGAAGTACCAACCTTAAAATAGTGCAGATCAAAGAATGTTGTTTTCTGAGGTTTGTAGGTTGTTTTTAGAAAAATTGGAGTATGATCCAGAACCGGAATGCAGAGACGAACAAAACCTAGAAATATTTTTCCGTTCCAATGTTGTCTTATGAAAAAGGTCAACCTTGACCCACAAATGTCAACCCTAACCCAATAATGTTGACCCTAACCTGCACAGATCTAAAAGTG
>MU215634.1:121185-134652 GCA_018584345.1 Thuja plicata
GACATCATGGAATGGGGAGGTGGATTTAAGTTTCAAGATTTTGCATCTCATCAAGTACGACAAAGTGAATCAAAATGAAGGCTCATTGAGAATAAGTATTAATAATGATTATGACAGCTAAGTTTAAATATGGCTACTACTGTGAGCCGACACTTGTGGGTTTGAAAGAAATTGACTACTCACACGGACTGTGGGTCACAAATAGCAAGCAAAACTAGAAAAAGCTAAAGCTCTACTCTCTGTCAAACTGTAGCCTGCTAGCTCAAAATTTCTCAATAATGGGGGGGGGTTGAAGAGGGAGGAGCTAATGGATTGCTCAAAATGGAAGAAGAAGAGGAAGGTTTGGAGAAGACTCAGAAATGGGGGAGTTACGAGCTTCATGGAACACTTGCATGGTTCGGATAAAGAAATCATGAAGAAATTTATAGATGGTTGGAAGAATAGGAGGGTTAATCTATGGGGAAAATCTATCCCGCTAACCCTGAATCTCATCTCTAAAATCACAGGCATTCTAGCTGAAGGAATGAAGTTTTATAGAGACGACAAAAGGATGGGCATTCAAGGCTTCAAAATCTTCCCAAAAAATGAAGAAGAGCAAGCCCTTCTGACTAAGAGTAGGGGAGATTATGTAGACATAAAAAAGATCAAAAGCCACTGGGCTAACATCCTCACTGTGATGATCGAATATTTTACTCTGGATGGTAGGTACTCAAAAATCTATAATCTTCATTTTGTCCTTGCGAATCATTTCAGGCACCAAAAGTTTGTTTCTTTCCCCTACTATTTTCTCAGCTCTCTGAATAATAGTATTATTCAACACAACAAAAAAGCTTCGAACCCTGTTCTGCATGAAGGTTTTATATTGCTTATTTCTAATTATGTGAAAAATCAAGTCTCAAACCCAATCCCTAAAAGGGTCAAAGGGAAGTTCAGAAAGCTGAACAGGGTTATTAAGAAAGTGAAAACTAAGAAGAGGGATCACAGAAAGATCAAGAAAAAGGAGATTACTAAGGAAGAGACAGAGGTCAGTCTTAATACCCAGAGCAAGGAAGAGGATAAAACCCAGGATGAGGAAAAAATGGAAGAGCTAGAGACAGATGAGGTTGACTCGGGAAATCCCAATATGAACCAGGCTGAAGATGATGAGGTCTCCAATAAAGAGGATAATAAGATAGAAGTGGATGACATTAATCTGTATGAGGAAGATGAGAATGGGGAGAAGGAAGCGGACTACCTCAAGCAGAATGATGAAGATGAAAATAGAGAGAATGAAGATGGAGAGGATGAAAAAGAAAAAGAGGAGGAGGAGAACAAGGTTACTGAAATGGAGGAGAATAGAAGCCTTAGGAAAGAAGGTAAGAAGAAGAAAAAACAAAAACTTGACTCCGACTACAAAATGGTGGGTTTTGAGGCCGATGACAGAATCCCAAAAAGTACAGAGGATTATGGGGCTAACATGGAGAAGTGGATCGGGGAGGAAATGAATACGATAAAACAACACCTCAGGAACATGCAAGAAGCTATGGAGCCTATCAACTCCAAAATGGTGGAAATGGAGAATGAGGTGAAGATTAAGGTAAACAACAAAAATAAAGATGATGACCTTACAGTTAGGGTTAATGAAATTATGGAAGATAAGCTCAATGAGATGAAAGCCCATATTAGTCATAATGGGCACATGATAAATATCATTCTGAAACATATTAATGAAGGGTTGAAAGTTTTTATCCAGAACCTCATAGCTTTATATGCCTACCTGGAAATGAGTCTGCTGAAAAGAACCTCTTTCACGGTGGAGGGTGATATTGAGAGTGGGGGGCGGAGTTTTAGAACTCACAGAGGAGTCAAAAGAAAAGTTCCTGAGATCCCTAACGAGATGCTAAAGCTGAAGGAGTCTATTGACTTGATGGAAAAAATGCAAAAAGAGCCTAAGGAAGCCTATAAAAAAATGCATTAAGTTGGGAGCTGCGCTGGTTGGTCTGTTGGGTTTTTGCTGGTAGTTTTGGTGGGAACTGTGCTTTTTAGTCTAGTTTTCTATTTCTTTGGGTTTTGGGTTGTTTGTTTGGGTCCTGCTCTTTTATTCATAGCAGGCACATCATGTTTGTAAGGGTTCTCACTGACTATCTTTAATATCCTGTTGTAAAAGGTTTCAGGTTCCTTTCATAACCTATTTTTACCTTAATCAAAAACATTATAATGAATAAAGAAATGCATAGAAAATAGATTTAAATACATCCAAATGCATTCAAATGAAATCTATAAGCATGAAAAATGTAAATGTTTTTGTATTTTTAAAGCAATTTGTGATTTTTAATTTTTGATATATAAATGCAAGAGCATAAAATAAATATACTTTTATATGCATGTAAGATCTAACATAAGATGCAAATCTAACACCAAAAACAAAGCGTTGTCTATCGCGGGTTCACCAAAATGTAACATATAAAAATGTTACTATGTGTAACATTGGAAAAGATGTCACATTTGAAAATGTAGATGTTTGTGTGATGTGTGGGGAAGATAAGATGTTCCTTTTAACCTCAAATGCACAAATGAAAGATCCAAATTGATTAACCCAAAAGAAGGATCAATGCACAAATGAATCATCCATTCAGAAATGAGAGCAAACATGAAAGATCTTAAATTCCTGTTTTAGAAAGGAATGTATATGATAGTTCTAGGAATTGAAATGGATGAGATGAAGTACCAAACTTAAAATAGTGTAGATCAAAGAACGCTATTTTTTGAGGTCTGTAGGATGTTTCTGGAAAAACTAAAGTATGATCTGAAACTGAAACGCAGAGACGAACAAAACCCAAAAATCTTTTTCCATTCTGATATCGTCTTATGAAAAAGGTCAACCTTGACCCACAAATGTCAACCCTGACCCAATAATGTTTACCTTGACCTGCATAGATCCGAAAGTGACTCTGTTCGCGGATTCCAAAAGTTTGTCGAAAAGGGTATCCACATCTGGTCTCAAATCAACTATTCTGAACCTGTACCTGCAAGAAAAAGAGATTTTTTTGTTGGGGGGGAGGGGTTTGCCTTGGTCAAACCCCAGTTTTGGAATTAACCTCAAATATATGTAATTGAAATTGCAGAAGTAAACAAAGTAAATGCATAAAATCACCTTGCTTGTAAAAGTCCTTGTGGAGGATTCGAATCCTTGAATCCACAAGTATGTATGCACCAATGGATCCAAAATGTATGATGTAGGATGTCTTCAATCAATTGCTTGTAGATCTAAAACACCAAATCTTGAATGGGTTCTTGAATTGGAAGAAGCTTAGAAGAAGGTGGATGGAGAGATCACCAAAAAGGGCACTATGTAGCTTGAATCCTTCAATGGCCTCCAATGGATCTCCTTCATGAAAATGGATTCTTGAATGCTTGAGAATGGATGAATGCTTGCTTGAAATCTTTCTTGAATGCTTGCTTGAATTGCACTTGAAGATATTTTGAGAATGCTTGATCACCATTAGAAGACTTAGAGAAAATGAGAGAGAAAGCTTCCCTTTTATATGAAATTAGGGCACAATCTTCTAAGGAGGCCTACACAGGAGGATTAAATTCACATTAAATCCTTTACCCCTAGGAGAGGACCTATATTAAATATAATTTAGGAATCAATGCTTTGGAACCCGAAACAGCCGACCTGAAAGCGGGAAAGAACTTTTTGCGAAGACCGACATCCGAAAACTGGAAGACCCTGAAGTTTGAACCCTGGGTCAAGGTCGAGGTCGACCTTGACCTAGGTCAGGGTCGAGGTCGACATAGACCCAAAAGGTTGACATAGACCCAAAAGGTTGACATAGACCCAAAAGGTTGACCCTGACCTTGAAGTCCAGAATCTCAGGTCTGCAGTCAATAATGCAGAAATCAAGTTGGAAAGAAGTGGAAAGAGGGAAAGAACAGGGGGAAAGCCAGGTCTAGATCAAGAACCCATTCAAGGTGCTTTCCATGACCCCAAACCACTTACTCGGAAGGCTAAACACGTCTACAATGGAAGTTCTTCCATTTTCTGACTATACATATATTAAGTATAATTATATGTATTAATTATATTAATTGGGCCACATATGAAGTGTAGTGACCCTTAGTGAAGGGGCACCACCAATATATATAAAGGAAGATTACATCTTACTCTCTTAACATAAGAACAATATACAATTATAAATTGAGTTATTAGAGTGCTCGGGGGAGACAATTGTAAATTGTCTATGGTTGGGAGGGCAAATCAGTACCCGTGGTTAAACGAGCAATCAGAAAAAAAACAAATGGCCCTAGGCAGGTGTAGACACCTAAATTTGGTCAAGATAAATCAAATAGAAATGAAGTGAAAAAATCAAGTAAATTTTGAATTAATTGAATTATCAAAATCCTTTGGATTAATTAAATAAAATAATCAAATAATTGTGCAATTAATTTTAATCAATTAATTGCATAGTTAAAATCAAATTAATTCTAACCCATTCAAGGGTGCACATGGATAAAAAAATTCAATTAAACCATTTAATTAATTCCTAAAATTTCTCACCCATCACATGGGCAAATCATTTTCAACCAATGGGAATTAAGAATGGAGCTCACATGTATCAAGCCCAAATTGATCCTCCATCACACATCTTGGAGTTGCATCTTGACCACTCAAATTGTCTCCTTATTTGAAACCATCTTTTAAATTGCCTTAAACTTTGAGATAATTTACTCAACCCAACCCTAATCAAGGTTTAATCAACTCTACCCCTACCCTTGGGAAATATTTTAAATAGATGACATTTTGAGTGCAAAGCATATAGAACACATTCATGAGCAAAGCATCATCACTATAGGCAATTTGATTTGGAATTCATAGCTTGCATTTGAGTTCAATTTGCATTTTAGTGATAATATTTGAAGCATTTAGAGTATTTTATGAGCTAAATAGGTATAATCATCATCAATAGCTTCAATTATCATTTTAGGACTATCATTATGGATGCTTGAGCTGAGAACATGCTATTTTCTTTCCTAGATAGAGTGCCATGAGATGCTCAGTGTTTGATTTTCAATTCAATTAGCTAATCTTTATTAAATCTTTGTTAAATTAATTAGACAAGTAGTTAATTTCATGAAGGTATGATTTTCATATACACAAATGGCACCCATCATGGGGAAGATAGCCTCATTTCTAACCATTTCATAAATTGTTTTGTGTATTTGAGTGTGTTCTTTTGCAGGATTTGACAATTTGCAGGTAAAGTGATGCATATAAACACAAAGACAAATGCCTTTACAAAGAAAAGTAGCACGCACAAGTACTCTTCTGTCTTTGTCTTAACTTCTTTCAGCACATCAAACAACAAAGTGACGTGTACAAGGGTAAAGGTTGACACCTTTACACAGAAAAGAAGTGTGTATAAGCATAATCTAGATGTCTTTACACAACAAAATGATGCTTAACATATTCTTCTGACGCCTGCAAAGTTTCTTTACACGGATTTATTTTTTAAATAGTGCCTTCTATCTGCTAAATAATGCTTAGAAATGCAAATCTGTGTGCATTTACAGTAAAGCAGCGCATAGAACTGTTTAAAGTAGCGCAGCAGGCCTTAAACTAGCGCATAACACTGTCTGTTAATCTACAATTTAAATTTGAAAAATCAGTAAGTCTAATGATAAATTTTGATTTTTATGCAAATGTCAATCCACATAAAGGTGTGTAAAGTAGGTCATTAGAAGAAATTGGAAGAAAAGAGGGCAATTAAAAGGTGGAACAAGGTAAAGTTGGCACAAAATTCTCATCAAAAGTTTTTTAGAAAAGGAAAGCCTACATAGGTATTGGAGGATTACAAAATTGTATCAAGCATTTTATAAAATTCCTCATTATCAATTAGATACTACTTCCTTTGACGCTCCTTTGTAAATTCTCAATTTCAACTTGATTTTCACTAATTTGTGCAGTTACTTCAATTCAATTTCCTTGTCCTCATTTTGTGTGAGTTGAGTTGACTAATTTGTTGGAGGAGAGGATGTTAAGGAGCTGGAACTCTAGCCACTAGGTTTGTAAAAAAAGAAAAAAAACATTAAAAAAGTGCCTAGAGTTCCAGCTCATCAAAATTGAGCTAGAAATCTAGCCTCTATCTGGAGCTCTAGCCACTAGCTAGGAAAATATTATGAATTAGAATTTAAAGAACTCATTGAAAGAAAGCTCATCACATTAACTCAAATCACTTCATGTCATTTTGTATTCTAGAGCAACTATTGTGCATATCATAGACATAATGAACATGAAACTTCAGATTGCATGGAGTTGAAGCATAAAATTCAAGATCTCATTAAGGGTGACATAATTGAAGTAAAAAATCCTAATGAGTCATCTAATGAAGAAAAAGATGCTACTCTCAAGAAATATTTAAACCATGAACCTATGTCTAGTAATTGTCCTTATGCAACCTATAACGTTTCCAATATTCCTCCATCTCCTAAAGCTTCATGAACAAATACACCATCTCCATCCAACAATAAACCTTAGGATGATACTTTCCACATTGACTATGTTTACCCTCAAGGGCTACCTTTAAAAGAGATCCAAGCTAACCTTTATAATTATGAAAATTTCTTCCATGCTTCAAAGATCTTAGACCCCAATCTTTCATGTGCTTAAATTCCTATAAAGCCTATTCAAAATTATCCTTCATCATCCCTTCAAGAATCCCCCATGCATATTCAAAAGTCTTCTTTAGCCTTAGAAGTAGATCCATGTTAAGAAGGTAATTCCAAGTATGAGGAAACAAGTCTTAGCAAAGATCAAGATCAAGATACTATCCAATCCTATCCAATATTTTACCAAGATCCCATATCTATAGAATCCCATGGTGATAACCTTACACCCATTCATTTCTTCCAAGATGATATCCTTCAAGCTCAAGAACAAAGTGGCCTTCCAAGCTCTATATCTTGTTCAATTCCCAAGCAAGATCAAGATATCCCTTCCACCATTTCCAATGAACATATTGAAAATCAAGAGAAAAATAACCTCTCTAAACCATCCAAAGATCCTTGTCAAGATCAAATTATCTAATTAAATCCTTGTCATACTCCTCCATATTCACCTCAAGAAACCATCATTACTCCAAATCCCTTGCATGATAATAAATCCCTTCAAATCTCAATTGATCCTATCAAATTTCTTCATATGAAAGCTATGCAAGAGCATATTGGTATAAAGATAAATATTAAAGATGATAACCTTGGCAATGCTTCCCACTCCAAAGATGTTGAAATGCCTTTCAAACCTTATCTCCCTCCATTCAAATGTAAGCATCAGCCTTCACCATCCTCCAAATTCATTTTGGGTTCATATATCCCAAAACTAAAGTCTTCATTCCTTCCATCCATATTGGGTCCCTATACCCCTTCATCAACCATGTCTACCATCCCTAGCTCTCCATTCACTCGCTCTACCATATATCAATATCAATGAAGGCACACATACTTGAAGAATGTCCAAACACCAATCCATATGAACCCTCCATATTATTCTTATTCACCCACAATTCCCAAGTCTTTCTGAAGAAATTTGGATGCGCAACATAAAAATCATAAATCCAAGAATCCACATATGTATAAAGATCAATATGTCTCATCTAATCTACATGTGAATGAAAAAAAGGAAATATCAAAGAGACCACAAAGGTCCACCAAGAAAAAAGAAAAATCAAAGAAAATGTGGGTTCTTTAATACCTCATTGAAGAAATGCATTCAAAAGCATCACAAAAGAAGGAAAAATCAATATTTATGTGTGTAGACGTAAAAAATCATCCTCATATTAATTTAATTAATATTCCCATAACATTATAGTTAATTTTAATTAAATATATTTTTTATATTCTTGTATCTATTTAATTAATTTATTTAATTAAATATGATTCATCTCCATAATATTTAAATCTTAATTTAAGTATTACTGCCTCTTTTAATGTATTAAATATTATTTATATACATTTCCTTCATTTTCCCTTTTAAATAAATTTATAATTTATTTATTCCTCCAGATGACTTAATTCTACTAAACCATAATTAATCTAAATCTAATTTGAATTAAACTAATTTGAACCTAGATCCTACCCTACCTCACATCACTCTCACCAAATAGACCTACTTACTAATTAACTAAGGTTAATTAAGCTAATTTCTTGATTCCTACACATATTAGTCCTAATTATTTGCTCACACATGTGTGAGCAAATTTCCAAAAATTGACTTCTCCAAAAAATCCTAATTTGGTGTCAACAAGGTTTCTTACAACATTGATAACACTTTCTTACACTTTCTAAAAGTGTTTTATTGGACAAATAATCTTACACCTCTTACAAGATCCTTCACATGTGTACTTTAAGTACACCTTGACCCATCACATCACAAGTTTCTCATGCATGTGTGAGAAAACTTGGCTTCTTGCATGGCTTATGTGTTCCTCATGTGGCACCTATGTGGATACCACATGATCTCCACCTCATTCAAGCCTCCTTCTTCCTTAAATTTTTTTATAAATAGAGGCTCTTGCCAAGAGAAAATCATCTCCATTTTATGCATTGTTATCATGCTAGTTTACCTATAGAATTCTTAGTTCATGTTTATGTTTTATGCTCTTAGTTCATTTTGATAATCTAGATATTAGATATTAGGTTAACAGAATGAATCTAGTTTCATAGTTTAAATATTTCATATCATCTTAATAGTAGTATTTGCATCTTCATCATGGTGAGAGCTTGAGACAAGTTCTCAATACTTGTTTCTTGAGTTCTTAACTCTTTTTAGTCATTTAGCTTGCATTATTGATCATCAAAGTGGGATTTTAATATTGTGTTGGGAGAGCACACCCACATAATTATCTAAGAGAAAATCAAAAAGGCATTGGGTTCCCTTTTTTAGCTCATAGAAGGTTGTGATGGAATTCCTTGTTTTAGAGTATGTTTACACATGTTAGTATGTTTTAATGATTTATATCTCTAACGTTTGCATGTCTGGGCATGCTCCCAACAAGTAGGTTTCCAGCACATACAATGTGGATTCCCAAGTCACTTTTGAAAGACTTTCATGCAAAATAAAAATCAAACATTCAATCTTCCAAATGATTTCACTCCATCTCCTTTTGGATATTTTCCACTTTCCAAGTCTACTTTGAGTTCCTATATCCCAAAATCCAGTACCTTATAAGATACATCCTCACCTCCTTCATCCATTATTCCTCCATCATTCCAGCACCCTTCAAACTGTGTGTCAAAGTTTATCTTTCCAACATTTCCATCCACAACATACCTACTTATTATCCTGCTATCCATTATCCAACACCTACTTTCCATCCTTCCATCCTTCTTCTCCAATCTATGGAATTAAACCTTAACAACCATATACATTTGTCCTTCATATATATCCTTTATCATCACCTTATCAATATATTTGAGCATCCTAGCCATGGTTTATTATAGCATATCTTTCAGAAGAGCATTGTCCAAAGATCTAGATGTTGGAGAAATATTGAAAAATACAAACAAACAAAAAAGAGAAAAAAATTGAAAAAAAGAAAGAAAGAGTGCCTTGGTGAAAACCTGGTAAACAAGCACCTTGGTAGCAAAAGTAAAGAAAATAAATTTGCCCCATGGTGAAAACCACTTCTTGTGGCACCTTGGACAAGTACCATGATGAAAACCTAGCAAACATGCGTCATGCGTAATTCCTCCTTTCACTCTATACTTGGGAGAAAGTTTCATCCATGCTATCCTCCATTTTCCTACCATTTATCCTACTTGCATCCATATTCATTCTTTCACCTTTGATCTTGAAAAGGTTGAACATGTTCATGATTATCATGTATCTAGACATCCGTTATCCTTTCCATCAACTTATTCACTTGTTGCACCATGCTACCCTATCATGATCTTGCTTGGCCCAAATCCACCTTAACATAAAATAAACTCGATTATGATGAGATGAAACTCTAGCCACTAGGTATTCCTACATCCTTTCACATTTTCTAAAATTGCAGCATGTCAAAATTGAAATCTAGCTAATTAGAAACCTTTAATTGTTCATCAAAGGAGACATTAGACCTATGATCTCAACTTTTTAAGCTGATCAAAATGCCAAATATGTCAAATTTGGTGATAGAAAGAAAGGTTGGAAAGAATAAACACTAAAATAAACCTCCTTGTTTGTGGAATTGAAGTGTTAGGTATATGCTCTTCACTCTTTGAGTGAATCAAAAAGTCAAAAAGACTTCAAATCCCTTAGTTTAAAAGGTGTAATAAACATTTGTTTACTATGTTTTGAAGTGAGAAAATAGTAGGGATATTCTCTTTACCTTTTGTTGAATCAAATTACTAAACCTATTTGATCATTTCATTTCTTTCTTTTAAATGAACATGCTAGAAAACTAGTGGGCCTACCTCTCGAGATTTGTCTTTTCGAGGATGGTGAGAGGGAACGACCCAAGTGGGATACAACAATTTTAGCTATGGTAATCCAACCCACTATAATAAAAATGTATTCATCCTTAATTGGGTGAGTTATGGAAGGAATTAAGAATCAAACCTCCTCTAGTAGTCCTTTGGGATTGTGCAAAACTATGTTTTTATGCATGTGGGAGGCCTCTATAATGGAAGATTAAACTCAAATTTTTTTGAATGGAATCTTGACTACAACCTGGCTAAAATAGCCATTCATACCTACTAAAGCCATTTAAAAGAAAAATTTGTCCATAGGTAGATTGATCGGAAGATTTGCATATGAAAAACCTGTGAAAATGATTGAAAACACTCTATGTGTAGTTTAAGGGTTAAAACGTTTGATGTGTTGTGTGTGTTTTGTGTTTGATGTTTTATATTTCAAAAAGACAACATTCATCCAGATCTGATTACACTTTATAACTTTTAAAAATCAATCAAACGGTGATCCAAAACAACATATTCCTGTTATGAAGGCCTTTTAACGCATACCAATAGAGAAGTAATGCCTATCAAATATTAAGTAACACTTGTAAACAGACATCTACCATCTGTGACCAAAGAAATAATGCATGTGAATAGAATTTTACAACTGGTACAATATTGTTTTATGCTTACCAACTATCAAGTAGCACACCTAAACAACCAAACAGTGCATTCTACTTTTCTAGTGAGTGAAAACAACCAATTAAACTAGCGCATGTCAGCTCTAAACTGATGCGTACAAACTAAGACACTAAAATAGTGAGTATCTCCCATGTCTTTTGGAAAATTATAAGATTATTTTTGGATACCCTTTTTGGAGTACTTCTTGTCTAGTGCAATAGATAGCTCAAATTCTTCCAAAAATCTATGATGATGAATTTATTTGAAGAATGAATCAATATTATGGTGGAGAACAATAATGAAAACCAAGATCAAAATTAGAATAAGCATCAAAATGAAGAAGCAACTGAAGAGGAACTTGAGGAGACATCCCAAGATCCCATGTTTCTTGAAGTCATGAAAAACTTTTAGAAAGGGGTAAAGAAATATATTTCTTAAACTTATCTCTATTAGGAGTTAAGCTTCCTCATAACTAT
The DNA here is from genome assembly GCA_018584345.1 of Thuja plicata. Classification (NCBI taxonomy): domain Eukaryota; kingdom Viridiplantae; phylum Streptophyta; class Pinopsida; order Cupressales; family Cupressaceae; genus Thuja; species Thuja plicata. The sequence goes on from MU215634.1 coordinate 132,759, forward strand.
GACACATCAACCTTAAAGAAGGATGAGGATTAAGAAAAGGATACATCATCTAACAAGTCCTCATTAATATCACTCCTTCCATTTCTCTATGACGATGAGCCATCCATACCTCTCTTTTCTTGAAACAAAGAGGCATCTCAATACAACAAGCCCATTTTTTATCAAGAAGAACAATTTCATGACAATCCTATTTTTTTATCAAGAGAAGGCAGAGGAAGTTACATCAGTTTTTGTTAATAATTTTGTTTATCCATAAAACACTAGTTGAAAATTATATCATCATGATCTTGAAGCACCAATTTCATTGGTGAACTCAAACGAAAAATAAATATCCATTGGATAGAACATTTACTCATTTGGGAAAATATAATGAATCAGAATTGAAAGAACTCCTTGAAAGAAAGCTCATCACATTGACACAAATCACTTCATGTCATTTTGTATTCTGGAGAAACTATTGTGCATATCATAGACATAATAAACATGAAACTTCAGATTGCATGGAGTTGAAGCATAAAATTCAAGATCTCATTAAGGGTGACATAATTGAAGTACAAAATCCTAATGAGTCATCTAATGAAGAACAAGATGCTAAACCATGAACCTATGTCTAGTAATTGTCCTTATGCAACCTATAATGTTTCCACCATTCCTCCATCTCCTAAAGCTTCATGAACAGATACACCATCTCCATCCAATAATAAACCTAAGGATGATACTTTCCACATTGACTATGTTTACACTCAAGGGCTACCTTTAAAAGAGATCCAAGCTAACCTTTATAATTATGAAATTTTCTTCCATGCTTCAAAGATCTTAGACCCCAATCTTTCATGTGCTTAAATTCCTATAAAACCTATTCAAAATGATCCTTCATCATCCCTTCAAGAATCCCCCATGCATATTCAAAATTCTTCCTTATCCTTAGAAGTGGATCCATGTCAAGAAGGTAATTCCAAGTACGAAGAAACAAGTCTTAGCAAAGATCAAGATCAAGATACTATCCTATCCTATCCAATATTTGACCAAGATCCCATATCCATATAATTCCATGATGATAACCTTACACCCTTTCATTTCTTCCAAGATGATATCCTTCGAGCTCAAGAACAAAGTGTCCTTCCAAGCTCTATATCTTGTTCACTTCCCAAGCAAGATCAAGATGTCCCTTCCACCATTTCCAATGAACATATTGAAAATCAAGAGAAAAATAACCTCTCTAAACCATCCAAAGATCCTTGTCAAGATCAAATTATCCCATTAAATCCTTGTCATACTCCTCCATATTCACCTCAAGAAACCATCATTCCTCCAAATCCCTTGCATGATAATAAATCCCTTCAAATCTCAGTTGATCCTATCAAATTTTTTCATATGAAAGCTGCGCATGAGCCGATTGGTATAAAGATAAATCTTAAAGATGATAACTGTAATGTCCCCGCCAGGGAACCCATAAGGAATTAGGTCTTATGACCAAAATTGCAACTAAATTTTTTTTTTTTTTTTTTTTACATCATTACTACTCCACATTTACATTCCTTAAGGTTCCCTTAATGAATTTCATTTACTAACACATTTACATTACTTATCCAAATTAAATTTCATTTCCTTTCTTTACTTTCGCATTTAGAATTTTAGAGATAGGGTAAGAAAATAACATTTCATTTACAATTATATTCCTTACTTTATATACTAATTCCATTTCTCCTTCCTACACATTGAATAAATATTCATTACAAATCACATTTCAACTTTAGCATAATAAAATTTTTTCTTTCATTGCAATAAAGAAGAGATAGAAAAGATCATTCAACATTACATTGTATATTTCCAACTTTGTTCTTTCAAATATTAACCCTTGAAATCAAGCCTAGAACTATCCCTCCCAATTACA
>MU215634.1:137644-159475 GCA_018584345.1 Thuja plicata
ATATATGCTCAAATATCTCATAAAATGCTAACTAAATAATAATCATAGTCCATCATAAAACCCAAAGTGTCAAAGCAATAGTCCTGTCCATCTAACATAGGAAGATTCTAGGGTGGGCATTACAATAACCTTGGAAATGTTGCCCACTCCAAAGATGTTGAAATCTCTTTCACACCTTATCTCCCTCCATTCAAATGTAAGCATCAGCCTTCACCATCCTCCAAATCCATTTTGGGTTCCTATATCCCAAAAATAAAGTCTTCATTCCTTCCATCAATATTGGGTCCCTATATCCCTTCATCAACCATGTCTACCATCCCTAGCTCTCCATTCACTCGCTCTACCATATATCAAGATCAACGAAGGCACACATACTTGAAGAATGTCCAAACACAAATCCGTATGAACCCTCCATATTATTCCTATTCACCCACAATTCCCAAGTCTTTCTGAAGAAATTTGGATGCGCAACATAAAAATCAGAAATCCAAGAATCCATGTATGTATAAAGATCAACATGTCTCATCTAATTGACGTGTGAATGAAAAAAAAGAAATATCAAAGAGACCACACGGGTCCACCTAGAAAAAAGAAAAATCAAAGAAAATGTGGGTTCCTAAATACCTCATTGAAGAAATGCATTCAAAAGCATCACAAATGAAGGAAAAATCAATAGTTATGTGTGTAGACGTAAAAAATCATCCTTATATTAATTTAATTAATATTCCCATAACATTATAGTTAAATTTAATTAATTATATTTTTTATATTATTCTATCTATTTAATTAATTAATTTAATTAAATATGATTCACCTCCATAATATTTAAATATTATTGCCTCTTTAATGTATTAAATCTTATTTATATACATTTCCTTCATTTTCCCTTTTAAATAAATTTATAATTTATTTATTCCCCCACATGACTTAATTCTACTAAACCATAATTAATTTAAATCTAATTTGGATTAAACTAATTTGAACCTAAATCCTACCCTACCTCACATCACTCTCACCAAATAGACCTACTTACTAATTAACTAAGGTTAATTAGGCTAATTTCTTGATTCCTACACATATTAGTCCCAATTATTTTCTCACACGTGTGAGCAAATTTCCAAAAATTGACTTCTCCAAAAAATCCTAATTTGGTACCAACAAGGTTTCTTACAACCTTGATGACACTTTCTAAAAGTGTTTTATTGGACAAAAAATCTTACACCTGATCTTACAAGATTCTACACATGTGTACTTTAAGTACACCTTGACCCATCACATCACAAGTTGCTCACACATGTGTGAGAAAACTTGGCCTCTTGCATGGCTTATGTTTCCCTCATGTGGCACCTATGTGGATACTACATGATCTACACCTCATTCAAGCCTTCTTCTTCCTTCAAAAAATCTATAAATAGAGGCTCTTGCCAAGAGAAAATCATCTCCATTTTATGCATTGTTATCATGCTAGTTTAGCTCTAGAATTCTTAGTTCATGTTTATGTTTTATGCTCTTAGTTCATTTTGATAATCTAGATATTAGATCTTAGGTTAATGGAATGAATTTAGTTTCTTAGTTTAAATCTTGCATATCATCTTAATAGTAGTATTTGCATCTTCATCATGGTGAGAGCTTGAGACAAGTTCTCAATACTTGTTTCTTGAGTTCTTCACTCTTTTTAGTCATTTAGCTTGCATTCTTGATCATCAAAGTGAGATTTTAATATTGTGTTGGGAGAGCACACCCACATAATTATCTAAGAGAAAATCAATAAGGCATTGGGTGCCCTTGTTTAGCTCATCAGAGGTTGTGATGAAATTCTTTGTTTTAGAGTATGTTTAGACATGTTAGTATGTTTTAATGATTTATATCTCCAACATTTGCATGTCTAAGCATGCTCCCAAAAGGTAGATTTCCAACACATACAATGTGGATTCCCAAGTCACTTTTGAAAGACTTTCATGCAAAATAAAAATCAAACATTCAAGCTTCCAAATGATTTCATTCCATCTCCTTGCGGACATGTTCCACTTTCCAAGTCTACTTTGGGTTCCTATATCCCAAAATCCACTACCTTAGATACATCCTCACCTCCTTCATCCATTGTTCCTCCATCATTCCAAAACCCTTCAAAGTGTGTGTCAAAGTTGATCTTGCCAACATTTCCATCCACAACATACCACTTCTTATCCTCCTATCCATTATCCAACACCTACTTTCCATCCTTCCATCCTTCTTCTCCAATCTATGGAATTAAACCTTAACAACCATATACCTTTGTCCTTCATATATATCCTTTATCATCACCTTATCAATATATTTGAGCATTCTATCCATGGTTTATTATAGCATATCTTTCAGAAGAGCATTATCCAAAGATCTAGATGTTGGAGAAATATTGAAAAATACAAAAAAAACAAAAAAAGAAAAAAATTGAAAAAAAGAAAGAAAGAGTGCCTTGGTGAAAACTTGGTAAACAAGCACCTTGGTAGAAAAATTAAAGAAAATAAATTCATCCTATGGTGAAAACCAATTCTTGTGGCGCCTTGGACAAGTACCATGATGAAAACCTGGCAAACATGCGTCATGCATAATTCCTCCTTTCACTCTACACTTGGGAGCAAGTTTCATCCATGCTATCCTCCATTTTCCTACCATTTATCCTACTTGCATATATATTCATTCTTCACCTTTGATTTTGAAAAGGTTGAACATGTTCATGATTATCAGGTATCTAGACATCCATTATCCTTTCCATCAACTTATTCACTTATTGCACCATGCTACCCTATCATGATCTTGCTTGGCCCAAATCCACCTTTATTATTCCTAAGTAGGATTGCAAGAATCCCAAACCATTCCCTCATAGCATCCATCACCCCTATATCCTTATTGTGTTATCCTATCCATATCTCATTCAATATACCCTTTGGTTTTGATCGAAATGAAGGATGTAAAATGCAAATAATTGTTTTAAAAAACTTCTTGACATATCCACTCTTTTGGACCACCCACTTTCATGACATCAGGGCATTATCCTATATTCTATCTAGCACTGCATCATTGGCTTTCATTTCTTATCCAAAACATGCTTCACATTGCTATATCCTTTTTCCTTTGCTTGGGTAATCTTGAGGAGATGGTCATACGGGTCATATTCACTACACATGCTTCATCCATCATGGCCTTTTCATTTCTAAATCCATCAGCTTGCAAATCCATCTATCATTTCCTACACCTTGCTAAACATTGGGAGCAAACCAATTTGATCTTGCTTGAGAATTAGTGATCTTTAAAAATCTTAAAAAAATCAAAATTAAAAAAATCCAAAATCTTTTAAATTAAAAAATCTAAAAAGTAAAAAAATCTGTAAAATTTTTTTAAAAAAAAGTTAAAATATAAAAAAATAAAAAAATAAAAAAATCATGCATAATGTCTCTGAGCTGCATCTTGCATAAACCGAGATTTTGTCATATTTTGGAAGTTTTCCCAAGCCCAACGCATTTCTTTTCAACTGGGGGCATTAATCCAAATCAACAGATTTCATCAAAGCAAGCACCAATTCACATGAATCAATACATAAAACCACAACAGATAGACACTTGAACCTTTGATTTACATCATCATTCAATTCTCATTCGATTTTGACACAACGTGATCCTTGACCTTCATTGAATTATTATTATTAGGATTAAAATAAACAAAACCCAAAAGATTAAAATGGATGAAGTTCTATTTGAAATATGGATACAACAATAGCACTAAAATTTTAATGAGGTATTAAATTTTATTGAGTCATGTTCTTTTTAGTTAATCAATGATGTTTCAACTAGATTGGCAGTGATGAAAGCATAACATATTTTCTTGATTTCTGTGTGACTGTTTTAAGATTTCTTCTTTGAAGTATGTGATTTTTTCTAAGGACATGACCATCAAAGAGTCATCAAGGAAATTTTGCATATGGAAGGGATTCAGTCTCTGCCTGTTTCCACAAAAGGATACCTTGGCCATTTAGATCTTTCATATCTTAATTCCATCGTCCACTTGCAACATTGAATCTAATGAAAGCGATATTCATACTCCCATGGTTGAACCAGTGAGAGTTGTATCGACTTCATTGTTGAAATCTGAAGGATGGAGGTATTCAAGTTCCAAAAGGCTTGATAATGAAAATTAAATCCATGCAATCTTTTGTAACAATGACAGTTAGCTGTATTCATCTAGATTAGTCTTGCATTGTAGTTGTTATGGGATTTTCCCAAAACTAGGTGGAAGTTAATCATGGTTACATCATCAAATGTTTGATCCATCAAATGATCAATGCTACATCAAGGATATCATCACTATGCATCTTCTCACCTAGGGGAAACCTAACCATCTGATCATCTAGGGGAAACCTAATTTTTTCCAGCACCTATACCTACATCTGCACTTGAATCATATCAAATGTCCATATCTATAATCCTCCCACCATTAATGTTCCAGAGGAAACCTGTTTTTGCAATCAAATCAAATCAAATATCAATAAGTCAAATCATCCAATAGATCATTTAATGCTAATCATTTATCTGACCATCCATTTTCTCATCTTGAGAACATCAATTTGTTCGTCTCTCTAGATCTTGAGAGTGAATTATCCATTTATTAAACTAATCCATTAACCTACCTATCCTATCATATTGGAATCAATACAACATCAACCAAGTGATTGTGACTGACATCAAGTTATATCCAAACATTATCAACATCTCTAAAACATCAATAACATTTTTTCAATCATCAAATTCTCTCATGACCGGGGCATTTTTAAATTGATTTTATCGAGAAACATATCAAAATTTTCCAAACTAAATCAAATCATCCCAAATTTTTTTGATTCATTTCCTGAGGGGGCATGCCATCATTATCATAATCAATATCAATATTGTAATTCAAACCAATGATTCTCAATGGAGTTATTTTTGAAATCTGGGGCATCAAAATTTCAAAATCATCATCATTGGGGCATCTCAATTAGGTTGTTCATCATCAAGGAATCATATAAGGTTTTTCAAAAAATTAGTGACATCAACGAATCAGTCAAAAAGATCAAATCAAACATTAAACATCAAACATTTTTGTCAACCAATGCACTTCGCACATCGATTCAAAGAGGGGCATTTGTAGACACCTAAATTTGATCAAGATAAATCAAATAGAAATGAAGTGAGAAAATCAAGAAAATTCTAAATTAATTGAATTATCAAAATCCTTTGGATTACTTAAATCAAATAATCAAATAATTATGCAATTGATTTTAATCAATTAATTGCATGTTTAAAATCAAATTAATTGTAACCCATTCAAGGGTGCACATGGCTAAAATAATTCAATTAAACCATTTAATTAATTCCTTAAATTTCTCACCCATCACATGGGAAAATCATTTTCAACCAATGGAAATTAAGAATGGAGCTCACATGGATCAAGCCCAAATTGTTCCTCCATCACACATCTTGGAGTTGCATCTTGACCACTCAAATTGTCTCCTTATTTGAAACCACCATTTAAATTGTCTTAAACTTTGAGACAATTAACTCAACCCAACCCTAATCATGGTTTAATCAATTCTACCTCCTACCCTTGGTGATGTTAGAGTAATCATTAGTTTTCTTATTAATTAAATCATGTTGATTTAATTAATTAAGTTATTACTCTTTAGTGCTTAAGCTTTCTCTTAGGTGCATTAATAATTAATTATTTTATTAATTATTTATGTGCAATCTAGCTTTTTTAGGCTTTAGGGTTTTGTTCACCTTTATAGGTTGAACTTTGTATTTCTTTTTTAATTAATTCAGATTATAATTTTGCTCTCACATTTTGAGTAACTTCTGAGTTCTACTTTTTCCTCCTTCTGCTTCTCTCTTGTGACAGGTTATTTGCTTGCAGGTATTCTTGGCATTCTGTGGATTTGTATTTCTCAAATCCTACATGGTATCAGAGCCACACTGCTGCTGCCTAGTCTGGGGTTTGTGAAGCTGTGATTCGAGGGCAAAAACCATAACTTTTCTGGGGTTTCTTCTTCATTCTGGAAGAGACACTTTTTTCTTGAGCACTTTAAGCTAAAACAGACACCACCATAGCGCTCTGAAGGCTCGGGAGAGTTAATTTTCATATAAATTTTGCCATTTTTGGCCATAGTAGCCTCTGCGAAAATTTTTCTCTCTCCTAGGCCGCACGGCTCAAATTTCAAGGTGAAAAATGTTCAAAAAAATCAAAAAATTTAAATTTTTTTTTTTGTTTTTTAACAAATTTTTTTTCAAAAAAATAAAAAAATACACCTTTTTCTAAAGTTTCTAAAAAGCTTTTGTAAAGTTTTTTTAAAAAAAACTTTGAAAGAAAAGGTGCGTACCTTTTGGAAAGGTACAAATGTGCAGAATGTGCAGACAGTGATGTCATCATTTGCAGGTCAACGTTTGGGCTTAAAATTGACGTCCACGAAACCGTCACACAGTTTTGACACTTCTTCAAAAAAGGCAACCTTTAGTGTTTTGGCCATATCTTTTGCATACAGTGTCTGTTTTCAAAAAACAAAATATCATCAGAAAGATCTTTCCAAGATAGAGATGATGATGCTGGTTTTGTATCCATATTTGGTCATTTGAGTACCTATTTTTAGTGTCAAAGTTGCAGCTTCTGCTTCCCTCCTCCTTGCACCAGGTTTTGATCTAAATGCAGTAAGGTCAGATTTCTCAGTTTGTTTTTCATTTAGAAGAGTTATCATGGGTTTTTCTACTCACCCTTCAGTTGTTATTCTGGAACGGGGTAGTTATGAGTCATGGGCAAAGGGTATACTTACACATTGTAGGTGGCTTAATATTTTGCCTTATTTTTATGATCTCATACCTGAACTAGCCACTTCAGAGGGAAAATTAGCATGGGATATTATTAGAGATCACATAGTAGGAATTATAGTGTCTAGTGTTGACCATGACATTGTGTTGGCTATATCGGACATGTATTGTCCTCACCCACTTTGGACACATCTTTGGGAGATCTATGGAGACCCTAATCTCTCTCCATTCCTAGAGGATCCTGCTTCAGATTGTCTCATACTCATTTCTTGGAGAGAGAATATACCCTTTGATCATGATACTTTAGAGGAGCTTGAGTATTTAGACACCCTTACATATTTTGATGGATTAGAGGCTTGTCTCATAGTTCCCACTCTTCAGACTGAGACTTCATCGGCATCTCCTGTTGCTCCTGATTCTGTGCAGTAGAAAATCATACATCTTCCAGACATAGATACTTTGGACTCTTATGTTGCAGACATATCTTTCTTGTTTGTTGAGTCTTATACTGCAAATTTGGAGGATTATTTTGAGGACATTCATCTCCTCTACCTTGATAGTCAGGTTATCACTGTTTGCCCACCATTATCCGTACATTATGTGGTTGCATTTCAGGATTCTCCACATCACTTTGGATTTGGCATCATTTGTTTCAGTTCAGACAGAGAGATTCTTCAACATCCAATCATGGCACACATCCTGAGACAGATTGGTTCATCACTCTTCACAGGGTTTCTTTGACATTGTCCTTTGGATTTGTTTCTTCCCAAGGGGAGGAATATCATTTCTTGCTTCAGGATCTCCTTTTGGATTCTACATCAGGCATCTACCATTGTGACATGAGTTTCTTCATTCTAGGGGTATTTTGGTGTCTTATCCCTCTCTCATGGGTGGGGTGATTGTACTTATGGTCTTGACAGAGTCTCTTGAGCCATTTCTTTTCTGCATTTTTCTATCTCTTTTTGGAGAGGGGTTTTTCCCACTGGGTTTTCTTCTTTGTCTCCGGTTTACATAGATTTCCTTGTATTGGGTACCTGATCAGGCCTTGTTGCTGGGACCCTTTTTCCTTCTTTCATAGTTGTGCTAGGTTAGCTTACCCCCTGTGCTTAGCTTAAGAGGGGGTGTTAGAGTAATCATTAGTTTTCTTATTAATTAAATTATGTTGATTTAATTAATTAAGTTATTACTCTTTAGTGCTTAAGCTTTCTCTTAGGTGCATTAATAATTAATTCTTTTATTAATTATTAATGTGCAACCTAGCTTTTTTAGGCTTTAGGGTTTTGTTCACCTTTATAGGTTGAACATTGTAATTATTTTTTAATTAATTTAGATTATAATTTTCCTCTTACATTTTGAGTAACTTCTGAGTTCTTCTTTTTCCTCCTTTTGCTTCTCTCTTGTAGCAAGTTATTTGCATGCAGGTATTCTTGACATTTTGTGGATTTGTATTTCTCAAATCCTATAGGCGAATCCTTTAAATAGAGGTCATTTTGAGTGAAAATCATATAAAACACATTTATGAGGTAAGTATCATCACTATAGGCAATTTGATTTGGAATTCATATCTTGCATTTTAGTTTAATTTTCATTTTAGTGATCATCTTTGGAGCATTTAGAGTATTTTATGAGCTAGATAGGCATAATCATCATCAATAGCATCAATTATCATTTTAGGACTGACATTATGGATGCTTGATCTAAGAGCATGCTATTTTCTTTCTTAGATAGAGAGCCATGAGATTCTCATTGTTTGATTTTTAATTCAATTAGTTAATCTTTGTTGAATTGATAAGATAACAAGTTAATTTTATGAAGATATAATTTTCATATACACAATAGGATAGAGAACTGGTACATAATAACCCTATTACATTTTAATTTATTGTTTCTCATCCTATAGATGATGCTCTAATGAATAATAGAACACATTATTCTCTGCCCATTTTTAGAGGTCTTACTCTTTGTAAGATAAGAACTAAGAATGTTACTTCACCAAAATGTAAAGGGGGTAAATATGTAATGTGTGCGTATGAGGAAGATAAGATGTTCCTTTTAACATCAAATACACAAAGGAAGGATCCAAATTGATTAACCCCAAAGGAAGGATCAATACATAAATGAATCAATCAATTGGAAATGAGAATAAAGAAGATCTTAAATTTTGTTTTATAAAAGAGAATGTGTGATAGATTTAGAAAGATTAAAAACTTTAATTAAAATGAATAGGAGAAAAGTACTAACCTCAAAATTTTACAGATCTAAAGAAGGTTTTTTTAAGGGGTCTGCACTAAGTTTCTAGAAAATATGCAACCGGATCTGGAATAGAAACACAGAGATAGACAAAACCCAGAAATCTTTTTCCAATCTGTCATAGTTCCAATTTTGATCCTCAAGTCAATGTCACCATTGACCCAGAATTTTTGATTCTGACCTAGGGAAGAAACGACCTCCAATTCTGACCTAAAATCCCTGAAAAAAAATTTGTTTTCAGAACTTGATAGTTTTTTGAAAAGGGTATCCGAATCTGCACTCCAACTCATTGTTCCAAACCTGTCCCTGCAAGAAAAATGGTTTGTTTATGGGGGGGGGGAGGGGTTTTCCTTAGTCAAACCTCAATTTAGGAATTAACCTTGAAATAAATAATTTAAATAGAGAATTCTATCAAGTAGTAGAAGTAAATCTAATAATGAAGCTATGATATTCAATAGATATGCAATTACATTTTGAATATAAACAAGTATATAAATATGAAAGCTTGGACTCAATATTAGAAACTATAAACCTCCATTATTGTATGCTTGGAATCCATCTTGAATAGAGAATGAATGAATCTTGAGGATGCATAAAGGATCTTGAAGGAATATCACACCACCATGATGGATAGATCTAGGGCTTGAATGATGAATCTTGAATGTTTGCACCAAATCCCTTCAAAGACTTGAAAGCTTGAATCCTTGATCTTAAATGAAGAACTTGAATGCTTGAGAGGAATAATTGAACACTTTGAAAGCTTGAAAACATGTAGAACAATGGATGTTTAGCTTGACTTATATTGACTTAATATCACTTTTCTTTTGCTTCTTGGATAGTTGATTATTCATACTTTGAGAAAATGAGAGGAGAAGGCTTCCTTATATATGAATCTAGGGCACAATATTCTAGAGAGACATACATAGGAGAATTAAATTCCAATTAGACCTATATCCCTAGAAGAGGACCTATATTAAATATAATTTAAGATTCATCACTTCAGAACCCAAAATAGTCGACCCAAAAGTGGGAAATGAACTTTTAATGACCCCCGACAGCCAAAGAAATTTCAAACTGAAAAGGGGACATGGGTCAAAATCAAGGTCGACCTTGACCCAGGGAGTCAGAACCCTTGGAAAATGTGCTAGATGGGATGGATGGTGCCCGGAGAGGCCCAATCAAGGTCCAAAACATGCATAGAAGTAGGAGAGGATGCAAAAATGAGGGGATAATATGATGCTGGTCAAAAACACCCCCTAAGGAGGGATAAATGTTCTTAACATGAAATTTATTCCATTTTAAGATGATACATTAAGCCCCCACTTTTGCGGGAGTATAGAAATCAAACATACTCATGGTAAAGTTAGAAGAAAGACTCTGGTGGATAAAAATGAGGTAGAACATCACTTAGTCAAGGACATGAGTCCACAGACCAAGGATTCTAACTCAACATAAATGCACAAAGATATGAAAGTAAAGAGAAATTAATCATAGAAAACATACATGACTACATAAGCAAGACAAGAGAAACACTATAGATAACATAGCTTCATGACCTAATCCTTCTAGCATGAAAGTGAAAGAGATGAAAGAGAAAGTTCCTACCTCGCCTAGTAAGATACCCACCTTATCATGAATCACCAAGGAGGGAGAGCCAAATAAGTTCACCCATAAATTGTGCTTTGTAATTGTAATGCGTCTTCTGATGGGTTTTGGAATATCCATAGATCCACATTCTTGTATCACTATGGAATATAAAATGCATGTCTTTTTTAGGATTTAGAAACTTATGTGTGTTACCCTCCAAGGATTTAGCATATTGGAAAATGTGTATCTCTTGAGGATTTAGCAACTTATGTGCGTTACCTTTTGAGGATTTAGCAAAAAATAAAAATAAAAATGCGTGTCTCTTCAAGATTTAGCAACTTATGTGCGTTACTTTCCAAGGATTTAGCACGTTGTAAAATGTAAACTATAGTATAAGGGAGACCCTATATATGCCCCCTCCTTATCATGACTACCCACTAGGAAAGATAAGGAAGAGAAATAGGATACCTACTGTATAGTTGGTAAATGGAAGCACTTCCATTATAGACTGGTTTAGCTTTCTAAGTAAGTGGTTTGGGGTCATGTCAGGCATCTTGAATGGGTCTCTAACTTGGATCTAGATTGTTTCCCTGTTCTGCCCCATTTTCCCACTTTTTCCAGCTTGTTTCTCACACCCAAAACTGCAAATTGGGATTTTTGACCTTAGGTTCAAAGTCAACCTTTCTGGGTCAAGGTCAACCTTGACCTTGACCTAGGTCATAATCAACCTTGACCTTGACCTAGGTCATAATCAACCTTTTTCTGACCTAAGGTCCAGATTTCAAATTTCCAAGGTTTCAGAATGTCGGGCTTCGGAAAGAAGTAATTCCCGCTTCCAGGTTAGCTGTTTCGGTCTTCGGAGCAAAAAATCTTAAATTATATTTATTATAGGTCCTCTTATAAGGGTATAGGTCTAATTGGAATTTAATTCTTCTATGTAGGCCTCTCTAGGAGATTGTGCCCTATTTTCATATATAAGGAAGCTTTCTCCTCTCATTTTCTCTAACCATCGTCAAGCATAATCACAAGCACTCAAAACTTGAAGAGACAAGGTAATAAGAAAGATTTGAAACAAGCATCTACTCTCAAGAATTCAAGCATAAAATTCATCAAGGAGATCCATTGGTATCTATTGAAGGATTCAAGCTCTATGGAGCCCTCTTGTTGAATGTTTCTTCATCCACATTCCTCCAAGCCTCTTCCTATTCCAAGATCCACTCAAGATTGGTGTTGAAGATCTATAAGAAATTGATTTGAGACATCCTACATTCTACATTCTACATTCTACATCCATTTTGGGCATGCATACTTGTGGATCCATGGATTCGAATCCGTCATAAGGGCTTCTACAAGCAAGGTGAATTTGTTCATTTACTTTGTTTTACTTATGCAATTTCAATTATACTTTGAGGTTAATTCCAAAACTAGGGTTTGACCAAGGCAAACCCCTCCCCCCAACAAAAAAATCTATTTTTCTTGTAGGTACAGGTTCAAAATAGCAGATTAGAGTGCAGATTTGGATACCCTTTTCAACAAACTATCAGGATCTGGAAACAAATTTGCTGTCGGAGACTTTCTAGGTTGATTCTAACCTAGGTTGGAATTAGAAATTCTAGGTCAATGGTGACATTGACTTGAGGGTCAAAATAATAATTGTGTAAGATCAGAAAAAGATTTATGGGTTTTGTTCGTCTCTTCGTTTCTATTCTAGATTTGGTCTCAGATTTTCCAGAAACTTAGTGTAGACCCCCGAAAATAGCATTCTTCAGATCTGTAACATTTCAAGGTTAGTACTTTTATCCTATCCATTTCAATTAAAGTTCTTAATCTATCTAAACCTATCACACATTCTTTTCTACAATTATGGAATTTAAGATCTTCCTCTTTACTCTTATTTCCAAATGATTGATTCATTTATGAATTGATCCTTCCTTTGGGGTTAATCAATTTGGATCCTTCCTTTGTGTATCTAAGGATAAAAGGGGAACATCTTATTTATCCATACATTTTAATTGTATCATTTTATATGTTACATTTTGGTGAGCCTGCGATAGACAACTCTTTATTTTTTGGTGTTAGATTTACATTTTTATGTTAGATCTTGCATGCATATTAGATTAGCTTTCTTTTATGTTCTTGCATTTACATTTCAAAAATAAAAATAAAAATCTTGTGTTTCCTAAATTAGTTCATTTGCATTGCATTGGTGTATGAGATTTACCACTTCTAGTCCTACTTATATTATCCCGGTTAGAAGAAGCCATAGACTTATGGGTTCCTTTGATCCAGAGTCTTCCTCTCCTTTCCTTAGGATCTTGAATGACATTTTGACCACTCATGATTCCAATCCTTCTATGGAGCATAACTCTTCTCACTCATCTCATGACAAGGATGATTCTTTAAGAGTTCCTCCTGAATAAGTGCAAAAAATTTCAACAGAACTTGATAAAATGGGAAATTGGCTTATTCAAGAAAACTATAATCAAGATTCCGTCCAAGCTATAGAGACTCTTAAGAAAGTTCTTTGTGATAGTGATCAAGGTGTTAATCTCTTGCATGGTATCACTCATATTGTGCATTTCAATGTTAAACATTTATCTCAAGAGGCTCAAGATCTAGGATTCACTCCTCTTGTCAGTAGTGAGGGACCTTCTTATGTTCCTTTACCTAGCATTCCTACTTACACTCCTCCTTTTATGACTACATCTCTCCCAATTTCATCTATTCCTATGAATGTTCCATCGGTATCTCTACCTACCTTATAGCCTTCATATCCTAGTGCTCCTTTAACTTATTACAATCCCCTTCCAACTGTGGTTCCATGTGTTCCACCGGTTGTGTCTTCCATTCCTTCCGTGTCCTACACTTTTCCTAGTGTTCCTAATATTTCTATGTCACCTATTTCTTCTAATGATTCCACAATTATTAGTTTGGCTCAAACCGTGTCATCTTTACAACAACAACTTGCATCCTTAACCCAATCCAAGTTTAGCATTCCTACATGTGACATGGGTAGTCTTTTCTCCTTAGACATTATTTGTGCTAATGTCCCTTAGCAAGCCAATATGCCTCATCTTGAGAATTACAATGGTAAAGGCTATTCTGTTACTCATGTTAAAACATTTCAAATCCTTTATAGTGATTATGTTCATGATCATATGATTTTAGCTAAGTTGTTTTCTATGAATTTTTGTGATAAGACCTTGCAATGGTATTGTTCTTTACCTCCTTATTCTATTGATTCTTTTCCTAAAATTTCTAATACCTTCATTCAACAATTTCAAAATAGCATTGGTCTGCAAGTGTCCTTAACTGATTTAAAGCATTGTAAACAAAACACTAAGGAAAAATTGACTGATTTTATTGGTATATTTAAGCATTTGTATGCTTAGATTTCTTATCCTGTTCTTGATATTGATATTCAGCATATGTTTATTTCAAATTTACAAAAGGATATTAGAGATAAGATTTTGCTTACTGAATTTACTTCTTTTCAACAACTTTGTGTAGTACTTCATCATTATCAATTACAAGTGAGTCAATTTGAGAGAAACACTCCAATGGCTCCTGTTCTAGTTGATAAGAGTGACACTGCTCCTAATCCTAATAAGTTTCAAAAAAATAAAAACTATGTCAAGATTAATAAACAGATGAATGGGGTTGCTAATCAAGTTGTTGTTGCATCCAACAATGCCACTTCTGCATCCACTGCTTTTCGTATAAATCATACATTTAGTCCTCTCTCTGAATCATTACATTCTATTATGAGTAGGTTGTTAAGTGATAATATGAATACCTTGGCTCCTATTTGACCTTTTCTCCCTACCATCATAGCATCAAAATCCTTTGATTCTAAAGCTTTTTTTCCAATACCATCACCAGAATGGCCATGATACTGAAAAATGTTATTCTCTAAAGCATAAATTTCAATACTTAATCGATTCTAATTCTTTAACTGTTGATAATTTTTTTGGTAATGGGAACAAATCTATCTCTCCTCCTAATCAAAACCTTCAAATCTATACGAATCCTTTACCTACACATGATACTAATACCATCACTCAACCATCTTCTATGGATATTGTTTACGATTCAAAGATGGATGATCTCAATGACATTGTTAATCATGTGGAGTACGTTGTTTCACCTCAACCTAATGTTCAAGATCCTTCACCTCCACTTAAAATTTAAGTTCCACCTAAACCTTAGAAACAAACTAAGGATAAATGACCTAGGGAACTCTCAATTACCTTTGATTATTCTGAGTTTATTAGGGCTCCCAATGGTCCCCTTTATATTTATGCTACGATTTATAAGATACCTACGCGTGGTTGTCTTGTTGATCCCACATATTTAATAAATGTCATTACTAAGGAAAACCTTTTTATGAAAAACATACAACATGATTGTTAGGATACATCTGATGATGGATCCAAACTTGTAATGGTTTTCTCTATCCTGCACTTGGTTCTATTAGCTTGCCTATTGAACTTTGTGGTAAAGTTATAGATACTAATTTCATTGTCATTCCTACTTCTGATCAATTTCAAGTCAAATTTGGTTTGCCTTGGATAACTTCTATGCATGCTATTTCTTCTCTTATTCATAAATGTCTTAAGTTCCTTAATAATGGAGAAGTGAAAATGATTAATCATAGTTTGTATCAACCTTATAGTCCTAGAGATTGTGCTACTCTTGATTTATTTTGGCCTTCATTAGCTAATTCATGTCCTCCTTGCCCTGAAAACCTTTTTCATTCATATCAAGCCTATAAACATCGTAATATTGTCGAGTTAAGAATGCCTTGGATAGATCTTAATTGTGGTCTTTTTCCTACTCCTTCCATACCTCTTTTCTCCATTACTGCTAGCTCTATTACTCAACCTCCCAATGTCGCTTCTCAGCCTACTGCAAATCCTACCAATCCTCATATAGAACCTGTGAAGGAACCAGTTGCTATTCCTCCTAGTTCTCAACATGTGTCAAACAAAGAAAGGCATAACAAATCTACTAATGAACATCGTAATAAGCATAGAGCTAATGCTAGGGCACGTGATTCTATTCTTCAAAATTCTTTACCTTCTTTTGACCAACCTATGCCTGATGTGTTGGAATAAGTTAATGTTCATAATGATGTTAATATGAATGAGTATGATGATCCTATTCACATCTTAGATCCTATTTTAATTAATCTTGACGAGGAGGATACTCTTGATGATTCTATTGATCCTAGTGATGAATATGAGACCATTGATCTTGATATTGATTTACCTCATATGCTTTCAACTCAATTGGTAATTAAACCTAGTATCGAGTAACGCAGTTCTCAAGAGGATCCTTGTTTGGAAATAGCTATTATTCCTACTCTATTGGATATAGTCCCTCTTACGAGTTTCCCACCTTCCCTAAATGATATAAACTGAGATGGGGAGAGTAGGCGATGCACCTAATTGTCTTATCCTTCATGGTAGCCCTTTTTGTGTTTGTCTTCTATATTTTTCTTCTCCCATAATATGTTTGCTAAATGTTTGTTAGACTCTTTTATACGACCCTTGTTACTTTTTTGGTGCAAGGTGATAAAGGAATCAAACCTATTGTACAATTCCTCTATATGTATCTTTACTCTTCTATATGTTGTTTTCATGTAATGTTGTACTTGTGTTATTATCGTAAATGTCTTCCTTGTGTAGTCCGCTTGGATCTACGACATGGTTGCACTGGTTCTTTTTGGTCTCCATGTTGTGGTCCAAAAAGACTCTTCTTCATAACTCTTGAATTTTATTTCCTCCATTGTGATGGTAGTTCTACTTTCTTTGGGGAATGATGTCAATTCATTTGCAATAATATCATATCTATATTGTTAGAATTAATCTTTTCTTGGTTTTTATATTCACTAGGATAAACCAAGGTATCCTTTATTATTCTTATATATTCCTCCTTATGAGGAATCCTACACTTGGCTCACACACTTATGACATGTGACATCCATAGAAATGGGAGTTACAATGTAACTCCCTCCTCACCTCTCTACTAAAGAGATGGATTTCTTTCTCTCACACACACATTAGACACAATTCCTCACTTCTTGAATATCATTGTAAGAGCATAGCTCTCTCTCTCTCTCTCTCTCTCTCTCTCTCTCTTTCTCTTTTTCTAGGCATTTTTGCCCATTCATAATATTATCACGGGGTTTTTTTACACTTTTCCCCCTTCAAAATCTTGTCTCCTTGCCTAATTGTTTTTGGTGTATGCACTTAGTTTTGCGTTATTCATGGTATCACTTCTTAAACCTAACTCTTAGATTAAACAATTTCCTTGTTCTTTATCTTATTAATTTTCTAACATGGTATCAGAGCAGGTTGGTTTAATCATTTTGGGAGTGTGTAGGTAAAAGAGCTACCATATCTTGGTGCACTCCAACATTGGAGACTCTTGAGAGAGTATATTGCTTACTTATATTTTTTGAGAAAAAATCAAATTATTTTTTTCTCTATTCTATAAGTTATCTTCCAATCTCCTTTCTCTATTTATGATTAATTCTTTTAAAAATCTAATTTATATATTGCTTTCTTTTGGTATCTTTATTCACATTCAAATTAATTTAATAAAAAGGATCTTTAATATTATATTAAAAAGTAAATTCAAATTATTTCCTTTGCATGACTTATTCTTGTTTTAGCAGTTTCCATTTTTTATCTTCTCATCATTACTTATTTACATGCAAATTCTTGCTCACTCCATTTGTCATTCATTGCATTTTTTTTCTTTTGAAACTTCTCTGATTTTATTCTCTGCATTTCAGTTTTTAGATTTTTCAATTTATGCATGCATTCATTTTTTAAATTCTGCATGTAGAGTAGATCTATTTTTTTGGATATTGTAGCCTTGACAATCTTTCTCTACCAATTAGAGAGAATATTAGGCTATAATAACCCAAAGGGTAGAATCTTAATGATTTTTCTTTTGTGAATCGGTTAGTTCTCAGACTTTTCTATTTATGTGTCTCATAGCAGATATAAATTTTAGTTTGTTACAGTGCAGCTTATCATATTCATTATCTTGTTCATGCATTTGATTTTTTTAAAAAGGAGATTCGAATTCGGATTGAAATTTGGCTTCTAAACTGTGTTGTTATTGTGCACTAGCCCAAAAGGGTTTTCAGTCTGAAAGAGGGTTGATTACCTTCTTTGCATGCACGCTGCAGTAATATTGCTTTTCTTCTGTTGTTACATTGTTTCATTCTAATATCGTTGTTAGTTTTTTTTTCCTTGCATATTTTTTTATTATTACTTTAACCTCTGCATGCTAAATGCTTTTACATTGTTTCATTCTATATTTTTTTATCAAGCATTTTCACCTCTGCCCACGGATCTGTTCAGCCTCCCTCCCACGCCAACTGCCCTTTGCATCCACTCACAGATCTCTAGATATTCCATTGAGTAGTTTTAAATTTATGTTTGTTTCCTAGCACTGTTCCTTCCTTTATTTGTTTTGTTTTTAACAGTGAATTTGCTGTGGTTGTTCTGTTTCATCTGTTGCTATCTATCGGTTTTGATATTTGACAATCAGTTTGTTCTATATTCCAAATATTGGTCAATATTGGAGAACATAATTACAGACAGCTATAAGCACAATTTATGAATACTCATTTATTCTATCAAAAACTCTAAACAACAAACTAGAAACTGAAATAGAAACTGGAAGATTACATCAGTTGGCCCCAGCTGTTTACCCCGGCGACCTTGTCTTTCACCCCACTCGGCCTCCCTTCCACCCTGCTTTCTCCTTCCCCGCCATTAACTTTATTGCATTTTATCTCCTTATTTCTCCATCTGTCTACCGCGTGTTATCTCTCCTCTGCTGGTTTGCGGCAACACCATCCACCGCTTCTCTCTCTTCTTGCGCAGTGTTTTCATTATTTTCGTAGTGTTTTCAGCTATGTTTTCCCTTCACCTTGTCTGGCAGATTTTATGTGTCATCGTGATCATCTCGGTGTCTTGTTTTTGTCTTGTCCTCTTTTGTCCTCAGCTGGTCACCTTGCCCACCGCTCCCTCCATTTCTTTATTTTTTTATGTTTTCGTCTACATGAGATTTCCTTTGCCTTCATTGTTGTTTTAGCTTCCTGGTTTATTTTGTTTGCGCTGTCCAAAGTTTCCTGCCTTGCCGTGAAGTGTCCCTTCTCTTCTCGTTGTCTTTGTTTTTTCTTCATTTTCTCCTTGTTTTACCCACTGCTGCAGCGGCTTCTGCTTCTGCTTGTTGTTTGTTCCGTGAGGCTTCTGCTTCTGCTTGTTGTTTGTTCAGTGAGGCTTCTGCTTCTACTTCTTCCTGCTTCTTTTTCTGCTCCGCTTCTTCGCGCTCGGCTTCCTCGGCCCATGCTTTGACCCCTCCCAGAGCTTTCACCTTTTTTCTTTCCTCGAGCTAAGAAAGATAACAACAGCGCAGAGATCTAAGTCAGAGTCCCACATTTTCCTGCCATAGATATCTGCTTCGTGGTGTTTTGTTTAGCCTGTTGTGTCCCACTTTAGCTTTAAAAAGGTCAAAGCAAAGGCAAAGCAAACTTTAGATGCTTTTCGATAGCAGTTGCAGGGCACTTAGCAAAGTATATTAGTTCCAACCTTTTTTCATAGCTTTTTTAGTTGTCATTTTTCTTTCCATAGATTTAGATTATTTCTTTTAAATAGTTTTAATTTTTAAATCTTATTCTTTTTAGATAGATTTAGTTTAAATTAGATTCAGTTTTAAATCTTTTAGTTTTTTTTAAATCAAATTTAGTTATCTTTAGTTTCTTTTAAAAATAGATTTAGTTTTAAATTTTTTTTAGTTTTTAAATTATATTTATTTTATAGAGTTTCAGTTTTAATTTCTTAAATTAATCCTTTTTAGATTTAGTTTTTTTTAAAATTAGATTTAGTTTAATTTATATAGATTCAGTCTTTAAATCTTAGTTTTTTCTTTCGGCTCTTTATTTTTAATGGTATAGATTTAGCTTTTTAAATAGTTTTACTTAATCTTGTTTTTTTTTTTAGATTTAGTTTAAATCTTATAGTTGTTTAATATAGATTCATTTTCAATAGTTTTAATTTGATATTATAGTTTAATTTTTTTTCGTTCCTTTTAATTAGTTATAAATTAGCTTTTTTCTTAAAAGTTGGAGATTTTTGTTATCTACTTATCGTGTTCTCTAACTCGTCTTTCTTTTGTAGGGTTTGTTTCTTTTATCTTTTTTTTTTCATTTCAGTTTTTTTAACTCATGCACAATAAAAATTAGATCCATTTTTTTTCAAGTGATCATTTAAGTTTTTCTTAGATTCTATTTGTTTATAATGTTTCTCTGCAGGTTCAAAGTTTTTTCCATTCTGCATGCAATAGATTTAATTTTCCTTCTCTTTTATGTTCAAGAGTTCTCGTTGTTATCTGTTAATTCATAACAGATTAACCGAGATCTGTTAGCCTTTAGTGCATTTATTTGCAGTTGGTCTCTGGTGTTTTCTTTTTCCTTGCATGCCCCTTTGGCGTAAGTTGTTATAGCTTTTTGCTAGTGCATGCAAGTGCATTTAGTTTGTCTTTAGTTCTCTTCTATTTTCTGTTAAGGTTTCTCTATTTTTTTTTGCTAGTTCAGAACTTCATTTTTCATCATGACTACCTTGATGCCAGAAATTAAGTTAACCAATACAAATTATCATGCATGGAAAACACACATGACCTTCATCTTTAGATTCTGCCATATTTTAGATATTGCTACTGATGCCACTTTAAAACCAGCAGCCTCTACTCCTCAACCTGGCAGAATAAAAATGAGGAAGCACTTGGTTTAATCAGGATCTCCTTAAGTCTCGAATTGTATTTCTTAATTTCTACTTGTACAGAAGCCCATCAGGCTTGGGACATCCTAAAAAATACCTATGACAGTGCAGATGAGACTCAAAAAATCCAGCTTCAAGACCAACTTGAAGACCTCAGGTATACCAACTTCAACTCTGTTGATGATTTCTTGCTCAAGTTTGATTCCATTAGAGTTTTACTAACTGGTTTACAAGTTCCTCTTTCTGATTTAAGGATAATCCACATAATTATTCGTAAATGTTTGCCTAGACAGTTTCAATAGTTTATTACAAATATTTACTCTCAGTTAGCTATTCCTTCTTTAGCAACTCATTTAACTTATGTCATTTTTAAAAATATGTTGTGTCAAGAGGAAGCTAAATTAATTTAGTTTGGCATACTTAAATCTCATGAAC
This sequence comes from Thuja plicata, assembly GCA_018584345.1. Lineage (NCBI taxonomy): Eukaryota > Viridiplantae > Streptophyta > Pinopsida > Cupressales > Cupressaceae > Thuja > Thuja plicata. The sequence goes on from MU215634.1 coordinate 158,550, forward strand.
ATGCATATGTCTCTCAAAGTCACAATAACAATAGATCTTCTAACACTAATCAAAATAACAATCAAAATCATCAAAGATCTAACAATACTAATAATAAAAATTATCAAAGATCTAACAATACTAACAATTCTAGGCCTTCCAATAACTATCATAATATTAATCATCATTCAAATAGGCCTCATTGCACCTATTGTAGTAAAGATGGTCACTTAATACATAACTATTTTAAAAAATAAAAAGATGATCAACGTAATTCTCAAAATTACTGAAATGGAAATCAATCTCGTTCTGCTTTTACTGTCTGTTTTAATGCTTCTAAAACACTTGAATGGATTATTGGTAGTGGTGCATCTCAACATGTTACATCTCATAAGGAATTCTTTGATTCTTTGCAACCTGATTCTATGAATATTCTTGTTTCTTTAGTTGATAATCATTGTTGTCAAGTTGAAGGAATTGGTAATGTTTCTATTTCAAATGGTAAATTACATGATGTGCTTTATGTTCCTGATTTGAAAGCTAACCTTATTTCTGTTCCTCAATTATGTCAGGATTATAAGGTTTAGTTTCATAAAAATAATTGTCATATCATTGAACCTAACACTGATCAGATAGTTGCTGATGCTAAATTAGATGATGACAATCTCTTTAAATTTTATCAATTTGTTTCTCCTAGATATTCTTTACTTCCTACTGTTGATTTTCACATTTGGCATGAAAGACTAGGACATTTAAATTCTGATTATATCTCATTAATGCAAAAAGAAAATATGGTAGATGGACTACCTAAGCTTACTAGTTCTAAGTTTGATTGCAATGGATGTATGAGTGGTAAAATGCATAGAGAATCTTTTCCCCATAAATCATCTTGGAGAGCTAATAATAAGTTAGTTCTGATTCATAGTGATCTTTTAGGTCCTATGGAA
>MU215634.1:161097-194444 GCA_018584345.1 Thuja plicata
GATGATTTAATCCTTACCTCTAGCTCTACTCCTTTACTTTCTGAAATTAAATTTCAACTCAATCAAAACTTTCAAATGACAGATTTAGGCATCTTGCACTACTTCTTAGGTATGCAAATTTGGAAAAATTCTAAAGGTATATTCATTTCTCAATCTAAGTATGTTCAAGATCTCTTACAAAGATTTGACATGACTTCTGCTAGTGATATTTCTATTGCTTGTGATTTAGGCACTAAATTGGAAAATGATACTAACACTCCTTATGTTGATGCTACTTTGTATAGGCAACTGGTAGGAAGTTTAAATTATCTTACCCTTACTAGACCTGACATTTCTTATGGTGTAGGCTTAGTTTCTAGATACATGTCTAAACCTCAACAATCTCATTTAAAAGTTTCTAAAAGAATCTTAAGCTACATTAAAGGTACTCCAAATTATGCTTTATTTTATGATGCTAATGCTGATTTTACTCTTAAAGGTTATTCTGATTTAGATCTAAGAGGTGACCCCAATGATGGGAGATCCACTAGTGGTTACTATTTTTTCCTTGGTTCAAGTACAATTTCTTGGAAAAGAAAAAAGCAACAATCAGTTTCATTGTGTTCTACCGAGGCTAAATATAAAGGTTGTACTACTGCCTCTAAAGAAGCACTATGGCTTTGAAGATTACTTGCAGATTTGGGCTTACCTCAAAATGACCACACACCTTTATACTATGATAATCAAAGTGCCATTGCCTTAGCAAAGAATTTAATTTATCATGAAAGATCAAAGCACATTGCTCTCCATCGTCACTTCATCAAAGAACACATTCAAGACAGACAAGTGTCCCTCTTTTTCTGCAAAGGAGAAGATCAAGTTGCAGATATCTTTACAAAGCCTCTTTCTAGAGAGAAATTCCAGATTCATTGTATCAATTTGGGTTTAACACCCTTTGATTGTAAACCCCCAAGTAAAGATTAAAGGGGGGTGTTAGAATTAATCTTTCCTTGTTTGTTATATTCACTAGGATAAACCAAGGTATCCTTTATTATTCTTAGATATTCCTCCTTATGAGGAATCCTACACTTGGCTCACACACTTATGACATGTGACATCCATAGAAATGGGAGTTACAATGTAACTCCCTCCTCACCTCTCTATTAAAGAGATGGCTTTCTTTCTCTCACACACACATTAGACACAATTCCTCACTTCTTCTTGAATATAATTGTAAGAGCATAGCTCAATCTCTCTCTCTTTTTCTAGGTATTTTTTCCCATTCATAATATTATCACGGGGTTTTTTTTACGCTTTTCCCCTTCAAAATCTTGTCTCGTTGCCTAATTTTTTTTGGTGTATACACTTAGTTTTGCATTATTCATGGTATCACTTCTTAAACCTAACTCTTAGATTAAACAATTTCCTTTCTCTTTATCTTATTATTTTTCTAACATATATATACATATTATCCTATGATAATATTGACCCCATAGTAGGTAGATCCCTTATGTGTTCTTTGTATGTGTATGTGGTATTTCCCTTGATTTGTCTTTGTTTGGGGTCATCTCATAGTGGAAACAGAATCAATAGAGTTGTTTATGTTTCTATTCAAGCCATTGCTCTTGTTAAAGTGTTAGAAATGAATTTAACATGGGGGCATACACTCTACTCACTTTTTGCACACACACACACACGTTCGAACTATTTTCAAAAACTTAAAATTTTTTCCCTTTATGGATTAAAAACTAATCCTTAAAGCACTGATTTTTACCTTATAGGATCTCTTGATCCCTCTAGTTTCAATTTACAATGTTTTTATCCCTTAAGGTTGGAAGGTTCCCTTAAGACCGGATCTACCTGATGGGTTGACTAGTGAGTAGACACATTCACTAAGCGGTTCAACTCAATCTTTCCAGTTGCACTGTTTCCTTGTGTGGTTCACAATGGGACATAAGTTCTCATTGGGTGAGGTTATCACACCCTCTCTCTTTTTCTCCTTGACTGGTGATGTATCTCTTACCATGGTCTTAGGGTTGATAAAGACTTAAGTCCCTGGGGGCTTGAGGATTCCTTTGTCCCTTTTGATTTCAATAAGATTATATGTTCTTCATGATCTCCTTTACCAAGAGTTTGTATTGAGTCCATACTCTTGCTAAAGTGGGGGCTAAATGTATAGTCAGAAAATGGAAGCACTTCCATTTTAGACTAGTTTATCCTTTTGAGTAAGTGGTTTGGGGTCATGGTAAGCACCTTTAATGGGTCTCTAACTTGGATATAGATTTTTCCCCTGTTTCTGACACCCAAAACTACAAATTGGGATTTTTGACCTCAGGGTCAAAGTCAAAATTTCTAGGTAAAGGTCGATCTCAACCTTGACCTAGGTTAGAATTGACCATTTTTTGACTTTAGGTCCAGATTTTAGATTTCTAGGGTTTCTGAATGTCGAGCTTTGGAAAGAATTAATTCTCGCTTCCGGGTCGGCTGTTTCGGTCTTTGGAGCAACAAATTTTAAATTATATTTAATATAGGTCCTCTTCTAAGGGTATAGGTCTAATTGGAATATAATTCTTCTATGTAGGCCTCTCTAGAAGATTGTGCCCTAGTTTCATATATAAGGAAGCTTTCTCCTCTCATTTTCTCTAACCATCATCAAGCATAATCACAAGCGCTCAAGACTTGAAGAGACAAGCTAAGAAGCAAGATTTGAAGCAAGCATCTACTCTCAAGAATTAAAGAACCCAATACATCAAGGAGATCCATTGGTAGCCATTGAATAATTCAATCTCTATGGATCCCTCTTCCTATTCCATGATCCATTCAAGATTGGTGTTGAAGATCTACAAGCAATCGATTTGAGACATTCTACATTCTACATCCATTTGGTGCATGCATACTTGTGGATCCACATATTTGAATCCACCATAAGGGCTTCTACAAGAAAGGTGAATTTGTTCATTTAATTTGTTTTACATATGCAATTTCAATTATACTTTGAGGTTAATTCCAAAACTGGGGTTTGACCAAGGCAAACCCCTCCCCCCAACAAACAAATCTATTTTTCTTGTAGGTACAGGTTCAGAACAACGGATCAGGGTGCAGATTTGGATACCCTTTTCAGAAAACTATTGGGATCCGGAAACAAATTTCCTATCAGAGACTTTTAGGTCAATTCTGCCCTAGATCAGAATTAGAAATTCTTGGTCAATGGTGTCATTGACTTGAGGGTCAAAATCGGAACTGTGTCAAATCGGAAAAATATTTTTGGGTTTTTTTCATCTCTACGTTTCTGTTCCAGATCCGGTCCCAGATTTTCCAGAAAATCTATGCAGACTCTCAAAAATGATATTCTTTAGACCTATTACATTTCAAGGTTAGTACTTTTCTCCTATCCATTTCAATTAAAGTTCTTAATCTATCTAAATGTATCACACATTCTTTTCTACAATCACAGAATTTAAGATCTTCCTCTTTACTCTTATTTCCAAATGATTGATTCATTTATGCATTGATCCTTCCTTTGGGGTTAGTAAATTTGGATCTTTCCTTTGTGTATATAAGGATAAAAGGGGAATATCTTATTTATCCATATATTTTAAATGTACCATTTTATATGTTACACCTACTTCACAAGGTAAGGAGATATCGAACTTATCAACAATATACACTATATCCTTAGCAAAGAGTATTGAACCTTACCTCTAAGAGCATAGATAATTGTGAAATGGATATGTCACATATGGAAAAAAGGATCCTCAAGGAGGAAGATATGTTATCAATAAGGCCCCCACTGTAGAGGAGTGCTTAGGATAAAATGTCATCTTCTAAAGAAAAGGGGGACCAAAGATTCAATCATCAACCCCCCTGCGATCAAGAGGAAGAGGAATCTCGGAATGAAGGAATCAAACTCTAACCCAAAGCAAGGGAAAGAGTTTATAAAGAAAATAATTTGAAAAATAAAGAAGAGGTGATGACCTAGGACAATCACCTCTCATATAAGAGGGTATCCATAGCCCAAAACATAAATATTTATAATGAAATAATGTTATAGAATAAACAAATGCCACTAAGATAAGGAAAGTAGATCCTTAGATAGAAGAAGAAGGAAAATACCTTGCCCCCTAGGAATGGAAGCAAAGGATATACTAATTATATCAAAAGATTTTATAGCAAAGAGATATCTTTACAAAACAAATGTTCTAGAAAATATATCATGAATTATAATGAGAGGAGGTATGTACCATAATATAAAACTATAAGGATAGAATATAGAAAGAATAACAGATTAAACTCAAAACAAAATACATGCTAAGAGAATAATGGATCCTAGAAGATTGGAAGGAAATACCTCTTTCCCCCCAGTTAAGAGACAAGAGGAGAAAAAATATTATCTAATTTATAGAAGAATGAGGGGGTGCCCTATATCAAAATTATGAAGAAATTGTAATACTGCACAAGAATGAGATATAATTCCTAAAGCATCTCTTTCTCTAACATAGAGTTTGAAATGCACACAATCAAAAATTAAATGTGTATTACTATAATGAAAAGGACATTTGTATTTAGAGAGATCATTTTTCAGCATAGGTTTAAAGATTTCTTTCTTAGAATTCATTAACTGGACATACACTTTCTTAGCCACATCTTGAGGAGTATCAGGGTGATCAAAGGAAGGTGTTGGAAGAAGAACATGAAGAGGAGGGCGAAGATTAAAATCAACCACCTCAAGTTGAGATAATGGAAAGCCTAGATCATGCTTATCTTGTTTAGGGGATAGATGAACCAGATATTTAATACCGTGTTCATTAACACTAAGCCCTAAACCCTTATAACCCTGTTTAGCAACCATATTGTATCCGGTAGTGTACATATATTGTAAAGCTTCTACAGGAGGTGATTGTTTATGGTGATCATGAGAAAATGTTGTTTAAGGTGGAATGATAGGTTTAGAAGAATATTATTTTCTCTTCCCTTTAACATCATCATGGATTAGATAAGAAGGGGAAGGTAAATCAAAGAATTCTTGCACATCTGCATCATGAACCATAGTTTGAGCCCCATCATAAGTGTGGGAAGAACTAAGGATAGAAGATGGAGAAATAGGAATAGGAATATTAGGAATTGGATTAGGAAGGATATGATGAGTATTAGGAGGATTATGAACTAGATTAGGAATGATAGGATTAGGATTAGGAAGATTAGTAAATGGGGTATCATCTACCCAATTCTTCACATAATCCAAAAGAGAAATAAGTCCACTACACAAATCCTTGATGAAAGTTTTGAAAGTGGGAAGATTGATATTAGTTAATCTCACAATAGCATGAGAAAGTGAAGAATGAAGAGTAAAAAACATGATGAAATGGATGATACTTTCGTAAACATCATAAGTACTATAAAGAGAGTTTAATAGAAGAATAATGAGGAAAATAACCATACACCAAAGCATCTTAAAGATTCTCATAGTGAATGAAATGAAAGAAATATTTTTATATTTTTTTGAGTATGTAGATTTTTGTATTTTAAAATGAAAGAGCATAAAAGAAAACTAATTGATTATGTATGCAAAATCTAGTATCTAAGGAAAAGAGGCAAATAATCTAACACTAGAAAAAAAGAGTTGTCTATCACGGGTTCACCAAAATGTAAGATAAGAAATAGGAATGTTACTTCACCAAAATGTAAAGAGGGTAAATATGTAATGTGTGTGTATGAGGAAGATAATATGTTCCTTTTAACCTCAAATACACAAAGGAAGGATCCAAATTTATTAACCCCAAAGGAAGGATCAATACGTAAATGAATCAATCGATTGGAAATGAGAATAAAGAAGATCTTAAATTCCATTTTATAAAAGAGAATGTGTGATAGATTTAGAAAGATTAAGAAATTTAATTGAAATGAATAGGAGAAAAGTAATAACCTAAAAATGTTACAGATATGAAGAATTCTACTTTTGGGGGTTTGGACTAAGTTTCTAGAAAATCTACAATCAGATTTGGAATAGAAATGTGGAGACAAACAAAACTCAGAAATATTTTTACGTTCTGACACAGTTCTGATTTTGAACCTCAATTCAATGTCACCATTGACCCATAATTTATGATTCTGGCCTAGGGAAGAATCAACCTCCAATTCTGACCTAAAATCTATGACATAAAATCTGTTTCTAGATCCTGATAGTTTTCCAAAAAGGGTATCCGAATCTGCACTCCAACTCGTTGTTCCAAACCTGTCCCTCCAAGAAAAATGGTCTGTTTGTTGGGGGGAGGGGTTTTCCTTAGTCAAACCCCAATTTAGGAATTATCCTTGAAATCAATAATTAAAATAAAGAATGCTAGCAAGTACTAGAAGTAAATCTAATAATGGATCTATGATATTCAATAGATATGCAATTGTATTTCAAATGGAAACAAGTATGTAAATATGAAAGCTTGAACTCAATATTATAAACTATAAACCTCCATGATTGTATGATTGGAATCCACATTAAAGAGAGAATGAATGAATCTTAAGGATGTACAAAGGATCTTGAAGGAAGATCACAACACCATGATGGATAGATCTAGGGCTTGAATGATGAATCTTGAATGTTTGAACCAAATCCCTTCAAAGGCTTGAAAGCTTGAATCCTTGATTTTCAATGTAGAACTTGAATGATTGAGAGGAAGACTTTAACACTTTGAAATCTTGAAAACATGTAGAAAAATGGATGCTTGGCTTGAATTATCTTGGCTTAATATTACTTTTCTTTTTCTTCTTGGATAGTTGATGATTCATACTTTGAGAAAATGAGAGGAGAAGGCTTGCTTATATATGAATCTAGGGCACAATATTCTAGAGAGGCATACATAGGAGAATAAAATACCAATTAGACCTATATCCCTAGAAGAGGACCTATATTAAATATAATTTAAGAGTCATCTCTTTGGAACCCAAAACAACCGACCCGAAAGTGGGAAATGAACTTTTAATGACCCCCGACAGTCAACAAATTTTCAAACTAGAAAGGGGGACCTGGGTCAAAATTGAGGTCGACCTTGACCTAGGTCAAGGTCAAGTTCAACCTTGACCCAGGTCAAGGTCAAGGTCAGCCTTGACCCAGGGAGTCAGAACCCCTGGAAAATGTGCCAGATGGGATGGATAGTGCCTGGAGAGGCCCAATCAGGGTCCTAAATAGGCACATAAGTAGGAGAGGATGCAAAAATGAGGGGACAATATGATGATGGTCAAAAACACCCCCTAAGGAGGGCTAAATGTTCTTAACATGGAAGTTCTTCCATTTTAAGATGATACACTATTGAAGATCCCGATATGTTTTTATTTAAATTTGATGTTCTTTGTCACTACTATGATTACCAGAGTAATACACAAAAACTTAAGCTATTCCTTGGAACACTAAAGGATACAACATAACGATGGTTCATGAGTCTTAGGAGCACTAAAACATGGGAAAATATGAAAGAAGCATTCTTGACCAAATATCAAGAATACAACAAGACAAAAGAAGTAAGGGATGAAATTTTCCACATGACGCAAAAAGAAGATGAATCTGTAGAAGATTTCCTTGAAAAATTTTCATTTAGCCTACGATGATAACAAAAACTATATTTGACTCCCAATGTACTATTAAAATGTTTTTTCTTAGGGGGATTATAAATGAAACTGTGTATGCATTAAATTTAATAGGAAAAGGTGACATCTCTAAGTTGCATTTTTTATGAAATTTGTGACATCTGCAGGAATTACTCAAGATGACAACGTTTAGTCAGGAATTATTCAAGTAAGTTTCCTTCTTCAGGAAATGCATTAGGTATCACAAAGTGTAAGATAGGTAATTTACTTGAAGATCTCAAAACTGATGTATTAAGTCATTGGGAGAATAAATTGATACATTTTATACTCGTAGGAAGCAGGAAGAGGCTAAAAAGGCTTTTGCAGTGTTTTTTCCAACTTGTCATAAGAAATATAGTAGTGAAGATTTGTCCTTATAATAGGACAAATATACCCTCCTTAGAAGAAGTAAAAAAGAACCCTTGCCTTAGACCTTTGTTAGAGTAATAAATTGATTCCACTTATTAATTAAATCATCTTGATTTAATTATTAAGTCACTTATTATAATCTATTTAACTTAAGCTAGACTTTAGGCATATAATAATTAATTATTTTATTAATTATTATTATGCAACCTATTTTTCCCCTTTAGGGTTTCCCTTTTAGGGTTTTGATCACCTTCATAAGGTTTGATCTCTTTGTATTTTGCATACCCTCCATGAATGAATATTTTGTCTTTCAAAACATTGTTGTCTCCAAGATTTTATTTTGTAATAGGTTATTTTGCATGCAGATGATCTTGGCTTATGAATTATTTGAATTCTAACATGGTATCAGAGCCTTGCTACTGCTGCCCGTTCCTGAGTTTTTGAAGTTTTTGGAGCTCTGAGGGTTTCAAGTTTTCTCTCTCAGATCTTAGTGGATTTTGGGAGGATTTATTTTTTGGAGCACCTTGGGAAAAAAATGACATCTAGGTTGCATCTGGAATGCCCCAAAACCCCTATTTTCATATAAGGCATGTCTTGGTGCAGGAGCACCTAGGTAAGGCTATCTTGTACTTAGGGTTCCTAGTTAAGTTTTGGCTTGTAGTAGTCTTAGCCAAGCCAATAATGAAATAAGAGGAATATTTGGTCCTTGAGTGTGTATTTTTGGTTAGGAGGTCTAACTAGGTCATTTGGAGTCCTTAAGTGTTAGTTGTGTCCTAATGTGGAAAAGTTGACAAGTGTTACAAATGTTGTGGAATTGTTACATTTGTGCATCTTAGAGGATAAAATTGAGCAATAAAGGGGTAGGATACCTATTTCATGGCTTAGTAAGACTAAGTATGTATTGGGTTAAGTTTTAGAGTTATTTGACCAAGTTAGAGTGCAATAATGCAAAAGTTGTAAAAGTTGTTGACAACTTTGCAAAATTGTCAATGTTGTCATTGACAACATTTCTTGCTCAAGTGCATTTTCAAGAATGTAGTTATGTAACTGTCTGAAATAGTTTGTAGATTAAAATATGAGCTACTTAAGGCCTCCCTCGACCCTTGTGAAGGGTTGGTTGAAGTATTGGAAAATTTCATTAATAGACTGGTATAGTTTGTGAGTAAATTCTCTTGATAGTTTGAATCTTTTTCGTGGCTTTGAAATGTTTAATGGATTGAATGTGGTACTGTAACCACTTGAGGATTTAGCTATTTAATTTTCATTACTCATTGTGTAATTAGATAGTTTTTTAGTTATGTTCTTTTGAATTTTGTAAATTATTTTGTGTTTAGTGCTATTTATGGTTTGATCCAGACAGATTTTAATAATGGAGTCATAAATCCTCTTCCCACCGTGGCTTTTGTCCAATTTCTTGGGATTTGGAAGATGAATCCTTGTACATTATTGGTGCAATATCTTGGGCCCTGGAAAGCAGGATGGCCATTTTTGTAGTGATTCCCTAGGCGATCTAGAGATGCATGGCTAGGAATCATAGTGAGTTGTAGAAGCATTAAGAGAGATTGAATGCATTGGTTGTTTCAGTCAGAGCATGTGGGGAGGAGGACATGTGTGTGAAGAAACTCCATGCACAAGGAGAATTTCAAGTGAGGATTTCTTTGTGGTGAAAGAACAAACCATTATGGTTGTTCTCGGTAATTTGGGAAACCCTTGATTTTAGGCTCGTTTATAGAAATCCACTGTACAGACAATTTGGGGAAGTAAAACCTAATAAATTTTAAAGGTCTTCTAAAAGGGTGTCAGGATCTAAAACTAGTTTTCTACCCTATTGAGAAATTTTTGAAGTTATCTACAAAAAGGTGTCTAATCAGGCCTAATTCCTTGTAGTCCTATTTTGACTAGTTTGAAGCAAGTTCTTGGAAGCAATTAGGGTTTAATTACAATCTGTGTTATTAGGCATTGTATTGGATTCAATTTTCTTTTCATAAACCTTCCTCTCCAGTGGTGGTTTTTCATGATCATATCGGATCACTTAGTGTGGAAGATGCAAGAAGACATCCATGGGGTATGTTGACAGTTGAGTTGATTTCATCATTGGTGTGGACAAGTTGACTAGGTGAAGGATTGAGAATAGAATCTTTGTGAATTAGGGTTTATGAGGGACCCTAATATGCTATAGAAGTGGCCTATTGAAGACCCTAGGAGAAGCTAGGGTTGTGAGAAAGACTTGTCATTACATCACATCCTATTTGGACAAAGTTGAAATTTGGGCCCAATTTTTGCATGCACGACCCTTGGCATGTTTTATGAGGAAAAAATCTACCTCGATTTTGATGTCATCTCAATTTCTGTGCTACCTTGAATTTGACATCACCTTGAAATCTGTGCCCAATGTTGCATGGAGGAGAGAGAAAAGGATTTTTTCTAATTTTTACATGTAAAAAAAATTAGGAAAAAATTTGCCTCAGTTTTCATGTCGCCTTGATTTTTGTGCCACTGATGTCAGTAGTCATAAGTTTGAGATCTAGGTTAAATTTGACGGCCACCAATCTATCACACAACTTTCCCTTCTTTTCATAAAGACACCTTGTGGTTTTTTTCTCATAACTTGAGCAAATGGAGGCAGTTTTTTTCCAAATGAGATATCGATGGAAAGCTGGTTCCAAGGCTGGTCTGATTTTTTGTGTTTCATTATCTAATTTTTCTGTCTTGCAGGGTTTTTTCCTATCAAAGTCAGGGTTCCATTTTTCACTCTGGTCACTATATCTTTCTCATCCAGATTCCATTTTTTGACTTCTGCATTGCGTCGGAAAGCTAGTTTTGTTCTCCTTTATTTTTCTATGGGTCTCCCACCCATAATTTCCTCCATGTATCTTTTATTTAGTTTTTTATTTATGGTATTCTGGTGGATATCTTGGATGTTTCAGGTCCTGGGATCATTTCCTTTTTTGAATATTGTATACATATTTTTCTGTAGCATTTCTTGCAAATGCACTGAGATAAAGTGTCATCTGATACATGTTTGGGATCCTGCACATTTTGTAAAGTTCCATGGGGGGGTTTGATGTTTGCCTTTTTTTCCATCTACATTTGTTAAGTGAGTGTTCCTTCCACAAAATTAGCCTCATTATGTGTGTCAAGTTAGTGTTACTTCTATGACACCATACTTTATATGTGTTTGTACATTCTTCATCATGCAGTGTTTCTTGACAGTCTGTTTCAATGTACCTGTCACACCTCTCCCTGCTTAGGGTTATGAAGGGATATCTCCTATTGGTTCTAATGCTTCCTTGGTTTTATTGATCAGCTCTTTAAGATTTTTTTTATAGTCTTCTCTACCTAAACATGTTCTATTACAATGGAGGCTCTAGCAGTTATTTTTTGACAGTGTTTGCAGCTTCATGCTTCAGAGGTGTTCTACATGTTTTTTCTCTATTCCTATTTTTTGGGACATTCTCTAGTTTGGAGACTTCTTCAATTCTTCACTAGGCTTTATCTCTTTTTGGAGAGGGGTTTTTCCCACTGGGTTTTCTCCTTTTCTCCTCTTTACAAAGATTTTTTTTTGTACTTGGGTACTTGATCAAGCCTTATTGTCGGGACCCATTTCCTTCCTTTAGTAGTTGTTTCTAGGTTTTTAGCTTCTCCCTAAGTTTATCTTAAGGGGGATGTTAGAGTAATAACATGATTACACTTATTAAATCATCTTGATTTAATTATTAAGTCACTTATTATTCTCTATTTCACTTAAGCTAAACTTTAGACATATAATAATTAATTCTTTAATTAATTATTACTATGCAACCTATATTTTTCCCCTTTAGGGTTTCAATCACCTTCATAAGGTTTTATCTCTTTGTATTTTTCATTCCCTCTCTGAATGAATATATTGTCTTTCAGAACTTTTTTGTCTCCAAGCTTTTCTTTTGTAACAGGTTAATTTTCATGTAGCTGATCTTGGCTTATGAATTCTTTGAATTCTAACAACCTTTTCCTATAGGTATTCCTAACATGGTGTATTATGAAGAACCTATAAAATTTATGGATCCTAGGAAACCTTTTCCTTAACCAATGCACCTTGGAGTGAAAAATGATTACCTTACTAGAATGAGTCAATCCAATTCTTTCTCCAATCAGTCCAGATGGTATGGAAGTTGACAAAAACCTTTATACTATCCACAATGGACACAACAATATCCATATGCTTCACAATCATGTCAACATTGATAGAGGCTACAACCACCATAACCTTCACACCTTATCTACAACATTATCCACTGCAACCATAATTTTTACATCCACCCAAGATTAACCCATATCAACAACCACAACATTTTCTTCCACCTATAGCTTCCTCATATTCTCCATTATCCAATATTTTACAGCCACCAAAACCCACACCTATGTCGGATCAACCCACTCCAAATCCTAATAATAAGTGGTCACAACCTATATATAATAATGAGGAAATGGGATATCCAACCTATCCTATCAAATCTGTTGAAATAGACGGAGTTGAATTATGTTTAGGTAAGGCTCTCCAAGGTCCCACCATCATTGAAATTAATGTTTCACCTGAAGAAATTGAGGAAGAGAAAGTAAAAAAACCCCCCTATCCTGACTGCTTGCAGGGTGAACCAATACAAGGGGAAGTCTATCATCCTACATTTGATCTTGTAAATAAATTATGTAATGTTACCATGAAAATTCATTTGTTGTAGAATATCACGAACATTCCAATATACACAAAGATAGTTTGTGATTTGTGTACTCATAAGTAGAATAATAAGGATCCAAAGAGTTTCCAAGTTATTGGACAAATTTTTGACCTCATGCTTGGAAACTTAATGATTCCTAAGTATACTGATCTAGGGAGTCCTATGATCAAGGTGCATATTGGTGATGTTGTTATTGCCAATACACTTTCTGATTTGGGAGATACAATTAATGTTATGAAAAATTAAACAAAGAAAAAATTATCACTTAAAGGACTTAGACCTACTCCCACAGTTCTCTAGATGTAAAAAATGTTCTTTGGTCAAACAAAAAGGTATGATTAAATATGTAATTCTTTCTATTGACGTATGGGAATACTCAACTGATTTCATGATTTTGAAGCCAAAAATTAAGCTGGGGCGTACCCCCTAATATTGGCATGACCTTAGTTGGTTGTTGTAGATACATGAACATAAATATTCAATCAGGTAATATGGTAATTTATAATGGGGGAAAAAGAAAATAATTCACATTGTTTCCTCTAGCACAGCCCTTTCTTGAAACAAGGGATCCAATTCTGACAATTGAACAAACACTTGATATGGGGGAATGTTCAGATGATGATCTTCTTGTTAATTTTATCCAAAATAGATATGCATCTAATGAAACCTTGTAAAAAATGGTTCTTTTTTCAAGGATGAGTGATAATTGTCCTTTTGGTAATTTTCCAATAGTGGGTAGCTCCCAATCTGTTCAACACTTTATCACATTGATTTATTTACTACCTCACAATTATTTTTATAATCTATTTTTGTCTTTTGAATATTATAGTAATACACGATCTACTTCACAAGTATTGGCTCTTAATTAACTTGCGCAGTCTAAAGCTATGAAATTTTTTCCTAGATGTACACTTAATATTAATCCACATCTAAGCACTAAACAAATTCAAGATCTCATTGAAATTCTTAGAACTGATAAAGATATATTTGCATGGGAGTATCAAGATATGTGTGGTCACCCTAATACTTGCACACACCAGAAATTACATTAAAGAAGGTAGTAGTCTAGTTAGACAACCACAAAGGTGACTTAATTCAACCTTGCATGAAATAGTTAAAGAGGAGTTACAAAAGCTATGAAATATAGGATTAATATATCCAATTTTTGATAGTCAGTGGGTCTCTCCTCTTGTTGTGGTTATGAAGAAAATGGTAAGTGGAGAATTTGTGTTGATTACAGAGCACTAAATAAAGATACTAAAAAGGATATTTTTTCTTTACCATTTATTGATAAAGTGTTGGACACTCTTATGGGTAAAAAATTCTTCTCTTTTTTGGGTGGTTTCAATAGCTACAATTAGATCCATATCACACTTGAAGATTAGGAAAATTTACTTGTCCCTAGGGTATTTTTGTGTTTAACATGATACCTTTTGGACTATGTAATGCCCTTTCCACTTTTAAAAGGGTAGTGTTGAGTATTTTTTTAGATCTTGTACATGATTATGTTGAGGCGTATATAGACAAAATCACTGTATATGGGGATACTTATGATGAGGCTAAGGAAAATTTAGAGAAAGTACTTAAAAAGTGTATTGAAACTAATTTTTCTTTAATCCATGAAAATTTTCAGTAGGGCCAAGTCCTTTCGGTGGGAGGGAATGATCATTTTTGTTAGAGTCCTGGCGGGTAGTGCTCTTGGGAGGCACTGACGTGTAGGATGACCCTTTTGTAGATTGACTTTGAGTGTTATACGGAGCCCGTGGATGGTGAAGGTGTTAGCCTCGAAGGCTGGAATAGATTCATCAAAGAACCCCTATAAATTGGGTTCTTCCTCATCCTCTTCATCTATCCTGAAGAAGACGGTTTCACACGTAAAAGTAGTGTGAGGGGGCTCTGTTGGGGAAGATTCTTGGGGAGATGGATCAGCAGGCTGTTGTCTGTCTTACTGGTGTAGGGAACCTCCCTATTTCTTGTTTTGGTGTTGTTTTGGGTTGTTGTAGGTGTTTAGGGGTGTGTTAGAATAATATCCAAGGGGTTGGATACAATGATTTGTTTACTTCATGTTTGCAGGGCCTTAGTGCCCATTGAGTGTTTTAGGACATTTTGGTTTCAAATTGTGAAATGTTGCCATTTTGGGCTAATATGAGTTAGGGGTATGTTTTAAGACCCTACACATCCTATTTGGGGTCTTAGAGGTCAAAATCCATCATCAAGTTGACTACCAAGGTCAAATTGCTCAAAATTACAAAATGTTGTTAGCAACTTTGAAAGTTGCTTGAGCAACTTTTGCAAGATTTGACAAAATACAGTAAAAATTGATGTAACTACCCCATTCTCAGTATATAAGCATGGTTTTGATTCTTTGAAGAGGTTAATGAGATTTTTGAGTGAAACACTTAATTTTGACACATTTGTACAGATGTATGTATCCTCTTTTGTGTAATCTGCATTGTGTCTTTGCTTCTATACGGCTGTGTACAGATTGGTAGAGGTGATTGGGCTCCATGATAGTGTAGTGTTTTCTTTCAGCTTTCTTATGCATTAGGTAGTTTTTTTTGAAGTTCAGTAGAAGTTAAGTTACACATTTTTGAAGGTCACTGGTCTGACAGAGACAAAAATAGTGCTACCTAGTTAGAAATGGCTCTAACCTAAAATTCCTCTGGTGGATTTGTCTGAAACCATGGGGAAATTAGGGTTAGGGTCTGTATATAGGTTTTTAGTTTGTTTTTTGGTTTTTTCATTTGATTTCATAAGCCAAAAGTGAAGCCCTATGGCCGATTGGTGAAACCAAGTGAGCCAGGACAGGGAGAAGAAAGACTTTGTGTGAGCACCCAAGACCTTTTGGGAAATACTTCGTGGCATTTCTAGATGCACTAGATAGTATCCTAAAAGGATTCAATGGTGGTTGGAGGTGAATCAGAGATTGGAGACAAGATTAGCAATTGTTCATGCTCACTGGTCTAGAGGCCTAATTAATAGGCTAAAATTTAGGGCCTGCAAGAAAATAGGGTTTTGGGTGGCTTCAAAGGTTAGGGTTTTCGATTCTGACAGGGTTGAATGATGTATTGAAAATTTCCAAGTTTTTTTGTGAAGTCATTTGGGGATTTTGGAAGCATTAGGCCAAAATCGGTGAAAACAAACCTACTAGGAATCATGCAATTGGGCCTCCTAGTGAGTTAGTGACCAATTGGATTGGAAAAAGGTATTGGAGTATTGGGATGAGTGTAGAATGACCTAGGATGGGTCAAGAAGGATGTTAAGAGTCTTGGAGAATTTATGAGAAGATTGTAGGCAGAGAGTTGACATACTAGGTGGAGGATTAGTGGAAGAAACTAGGCTTTTTGGGAACTAGTTGGACTAGTCAAGCTTGGTAACTTTGGAGTCTTCTTGAAACCAACTATAACTTGGAGGATAAGTTCATAGAGGGGTCTTGGAGATCCTAATTGGAAGAAGATCCAACAAAGAACAACCATGGGATGGTTGGATTGGAAAATCAAACACCTTAAAGTGAAGAAGAGCACTAGTTGTCTAACCCTCTGCATCAGAGTAGTATCATAGTTGGAATAACTTGAAGATTGTGTATGTCTAAAGGGGAGGAGAGTCAAGAGGTTGAAAACATGCCTCCTAAGGCAAGGAGTAGGGATTCCATAGTAGAATTGGTTCAAGGCCTCTTGGAGAAGGCTAATTTTTCTGAGACAAAGAGCAAGAAGAAGATCACAGAATGGGAGATGAAAGTGAAGGAGATGAAAGTTAGACAGAAGAGTCATCAAACAAAGGGAAAGAACCTGGGATAGACAAAGAACAAAAGGTATTCTTAGATGCCTTTAAACATTTAAAAAAGGATAGAATGGAACACATACCATATTATAGTGGCAACCTGAATGGAGAAGAGTTGTTAGATTGGCTTGAAGCCATTGACAACCAATTTGATTACAAATAAATATCAAAGGAGAAGAGGGTTAGCTATGCTAAGGCTAGACTCAAGGGGTCTGCATTGTGTGGTGGAACATGATGTAGGATGAAAGAGTGCGTAGTGGAAAGAAAAAGATTGTTTCTTGGGAGAGGATGAAAATCAGTTTGAGGGCACAATTCTTTTCTATTGATTATGAAATTGAAATGTACCAAAAGTTGCAGAACTTAAGACAGAAGGAGATGACAATGAGTGCATACACAGAGGAGTTCCATAAACTAATCCTAAGGGCTAGGAGACAAGAAGATTAAATGGAGAAGGTGGAAAGGTATCTAAATGGGCTAAGGCAAGGGATATAAGGTGAGATTAGCATGATGGCTCCTGAAAGTATGCACAAATGCTTCCAGTTGGCTTTGAGAGCAGAGGATAAGGCTAGAAGAAGGAATGACTTCCATCAAAGAGGAAGAGGTGGCAGCAATAACAAAGGTTTTCAGAGAGGCAGGGGTAACTTTGGTAGAGGATAGAGCCCTAATAGACAAGAAGATAGTCAGTTCATGGATAGTAGTGGAGGAAAATAGTATAGAGGATCTTCCCAAAGACGAGGATACAGAGGTAGAGGACCACCAAGAGGTCGGTTCCAAACCTAAGGGAGATATAATTTAGTTTTCACTGGTAGGTGTTAAAATTGCAACCAAGTGGGTCACACAATGGGTAGGTGTCTAGAGAAGGCTTCCTCATCTTCAATGGGGGATACCCAAAGGGTTACTTCACCCATATCCAAGGCAGGGCCAGTATTGGCTGGGGAGAACTTGATGTTAAGAAGAACCCTGTTGAAAGTGCCTAGCACCATAGAGCCACCCCAAAGAAAGAACTTATTAAAGACAACTTGTAGGTCTCATGGGAATATTTTCAAGGTTATAGTGGACTCTAGATCCATTGAGAATATAGTGTCCACTGAGATGGTGGAGAGATTGAAGTTGAGAAGGATACCTCATACCACACCTTATAAGGTTTCATGGTTGAACAAGGGTAAGAAAATAGTGGTAAATGAGAAAACTATGGTTGAGTTTGAGATTGGGGAATATAAGGACAAGGTCCTATGTGACATAATACCTATGGATGCATGCCATCTTCTCCTAGGATGTCCATGGCAGTATGATGTCAAAGCAATACACGATGGAGAGAAGAACAATTATGTCATCACCAAGCTAGGAAAGAAATTCCAAATGGATCCATTGTAAGAACCCAATGAAGAGAAGCATGTAGTGAAAAGTGTGATGTTATTGAGTGGGAAAGAGTTTCTAAAGGGCATGAAGAAGGAGAAAGGAGTCTGTTGTGCAGTAGTGATCAAACCAAAGGAGGAAACTAAGGAGAAAGTTTTTTTGCCACCAAAGATACAAGCTTTATTGGAAAAGTACCATTACATAGTAGATAAAGGTTTTCCAAGTGCCTTACAACATATGAGGGATGTAAGTAATCAGATAGAACTCATTCTTGGAGAAAATTTGCCAAAAAAAGTAGCATATAAGATGACACCAAGCCAAAATGTAGAGATAGCAAAACAGATCCAAGATTTTTTGGATAAGGGGTTAATAAGGAAGACTTTGAGCCCATGTGTTGTGCCAACAATACTTTCACCTAAGAAGGATGGAAAATGGAGGATGTGTATGGACTCCAGGGCTATAAACAAGATCATAATCAGATATAGGTTCCCAATGCCCCAGATAGAAGACTTGATGGACAATCTTGGAGGTTCTTGTTACTTTTCTAATGTGGAATTGAAGTCAGGGTATCATCAGATAAGAGTGAGGTTAGGAGATGAGTGGAAGACAACTTTTAAGACCAATGAGGGTCTGTATGAGTGGCTAGTAATGCCCTTTGGCCTAAGTAATGCACCTAGCACATTCATGAGGCTCATGAACGAAGTGCTAGTAGAGTTCATTGGAAAGTTTGTAATAGTTTACCTTGATGATATTTTGATCTTTAGCAGGTCCAAGGAGGAGCACATGAAGAATTTGGAGATGGTCTTAAGGAAGCTACATCAAGATAAGTTGATGATAAATCAAGAAAAGTGTGAGTTTATCAAAACTAAACTAGTTTACCTTGGTTTTGTGGTTGCTAATGGATGTATGAAGATGGACCCTGATAAAGTTATGTCCATTTTGGAATGGCCTACACCTAGGTCCATAGGGGATGTTAGGAGTTTCCATGGGTTGGCCTCCTATTATAGAAAGTTTGTGAGAAATTTCAGTCATGTGTGTGCCCCTATACTTAACACCATAAAAGGTGGAATCAAATGTAAGTTTGAATGGACAGTGGTAGCAAACCAAGGGTTTGAAATGTTAAAGAAAAGGATTGCAGAGCTACCTAATCTTAGGTTTCCTAACTTCAATCAACTCTTGGTGGTAGAGTGTGATGCTAGCAAGTTGGATATTGGAGTAGTGTTAAGCCAAGAAGGACACCCTATGGCTTTCTTCTCTAAAAAGTTGAATGAGGCTAAACAGAAGTACTCCACCTATTATTCGGAGTTATATGTTATGGTTCAATCCCTCAAGAAGTGGAGGCACTACCTACTACCTAGGGATTTTTTGGTCTATACTGATAACCATGCACTAAGTTTCCTAAATGGAAAAGAAAAGCTAAATCAGAGGCACATGAAGTGGGTAGAATCATTGTAGGCTTATACATTTGTTAGTAAGCATAAGAAGGGGGTTAGAAACAAGGTTGTAGATGCTCTTAGTAGGAGAGTACTCACAATCCAAGAGATAAAACTACAAAGTGTAGGATTGGATGATTTGAAAGACCTCTGCAAGGAAGACAAAGATTTCAAAGAAGCTTATGAATCTTGTGTGAAGTTTCAGCAGGGGTTCAAGGTGGATTTCAGTGAGTTTGTATTGCAGGAAGGCCTATTGTTTAAGGGTCACCTTATGTGCATACCTCAGTGTTCAATGAGTGAAAAAATTGTGAAGGAGAAACACCAAGGGAGCTTGGGAGGCCACTTTGGAGTGGATAAAACACTGGAGCAGGTACATAGGCATTACTATTGGCCTAAGATGCAGTCAGATGTGAGGAGATTTTTAGAATAGTGTCAGATCTATCACAGGGAAAAAGGAAAAAGTAGCAATAGTGGGTTGTATCAACCATTATCCATACCCCAAAGGCCTTGGGAGTGCCTTAGTATGGATTTTGTTTTGGGGTTACCAAAGACACCTAGGGGGACATGACAATGTGTTTGTGGTGGTGGACCATTTCAAAAAGATGACACACTTCATTCCATGCAAGAAGACCAATGATGTCTCTCAAATTGTAGGGCTATTAGTTAGGGATATTGTAAGAATCCATGGTTAGCCTTTAAATATTGTCAGTGACAGGGATATAAAGTTTGTGGGTCACTTCTGGAGAACTCTTTGGAAGATGCTTGGAACTAATTTGTCTTTCTCCTTAGCCTACCATCCACAATTAGATGGGAAAAAAAAAGTAGTGAATAGGTCACTTGGGAATTTGTTGAGGCGTTTGACCAAACAACATGGACAATCTTGGGATCATATCATAGGGCAGGCATAATTTGCATACAATGACTCCATCAATAGGAGTACAGGTAAGAGCCCCTTTGAGATAGTTTATGGGGTCAATACTAGAGGTATTTTGGAGCTAAGGGATCTCAGTTTGAGGGACAAGAAAAGTGGACAAGGAGAGTTATTTGCAAAGAAGATGAAGGAGTTGCATGATCAAGTCAATAAGACTTTACAAAAACAAGTGGAGAAGTACAAAACCAAAGCTGATAAGACCAGGAGGGACTTGCAATTCAAGGTTGGGGATCTAGTACTTGCCTACCTCAGAAAGGAGAGGCTACCCAAAGGCCAACCAACTAAGCTACTCATGAAGAAGATTGGACCACTGAAGATTTTTCATAAATATGGAAAGAATGCCTATGAAGTGGAATTGCCTCCTGACTTGGGGATTTCACCTATTTTTAATGTTTGTGACTTATATCCCTATAGGGGATCACCTCTAGACACAGGTCAGTCTACACTTGCAGATTTGGAGGAAGATGATTGGGTGAAAGACTTACCCACCCCTAAGGCAATTCAATTGGAGAGTCTACTAGATTATAAAGTGATAAAGAAGATGAGAAAGGGTAACTACAAGGAGTATCTCATCAAGTGACAGGGACTACCTGAAGCTGAGGCTACTTGGATGATAGAGCTGGACATTTTGAAACATGGGGTCACCCTTGAAGACCTCCTAACTCAAGGGACTTGAGTTATTTTGTCCAGGGGAGTATGGTGTAGTGAACCTCCCTATTTCTTGTTTTGGTGTTGTTTTGGGTTATTCTAGGTGTTTATGGGTGTGTTAGAATAATATCCAAGGGGTTGGATACAATGATTAGTTTACTTCATGTTTGTAGGGCCTTAGTGCCCATTGAGTGTTTTAGGACATTTTGGCTTCGAATTGTGAAATGTTTCTATTTTGGGGTACTATGAGTTAGGGATATGTTTTAAGACCCTACACATCCTATTTGGGGTCTTAGAGGTCAACATCCATCATTGAGTTGACTACCAAGGTCAAATTACTCAAAATGATAAAATGTTGTTAGCAACTTTGAAAGTTGCTCAAGCAACTTTTGAAAGATTTGACACAATAAAGTTAAAAATGATGTCACTACCCCATGGTTGGTATATGAGCATGGTTTTGATGATTTGAAGAGGTTAATGAGATTTTGGAGTGAAACACTTAATTCTAACACCTTTTTACAGATGTATGTATCCTCTTTTGTGTAATCTTCACTGTGTCTTTGCTTCTGTACAACTATGTACGGATTGGTAGAGGTGATAGGGCTCCATGATAGTGTAGTGTTTTCTTTCAGATTTCTTATGCATTAGTTATTTTTTTTTTAAGTTTAGTAGAATTTAAGTTACACATTTTTTAAGGTCACTGGTCCGATAGAGACAAAAACAATGCTACCTAGTTAGAAATGGCTCTAACCTAAGATTCCTCTGGTGGATTTGTCTAAAACCATGGGGAAATTAGGGTTATTGTTTTTATATAGGTTTTTAGTTTATTTTTTGGTTGTTTCATTTGATTTCATAAGCCAAAAGTGAAGCCTTATGGTTGACTAGTGAAACCAGGTGAGCCAGGACAAGGAGAAGAAAGACTTTGTGCGAGCACCCAAGACCTTTTGGGAAAGACTAGTGGAATTTCTAGATGAACTAGATAGTCTCATAAAAGGATTAAATGGTGTTTGGAGGTGAATCAAAGATTGGAGACAAGATTATCAATTTTTCATGCTCACTGGTCTAGAGGCCTAATTAATAGGCTATAATCTCGGGCCTACAAGAAAATAGGATTTTGGGTGCCTTTGGAGGTAAAGGTTTTGGATTTTGATAGGGTTGAATGATGTCTTGAAGATTTACAAGTTTTTTGTGGTCATTTGGGGATTTTGGAAGCATTAGGCCAAAATTGGTGAAAACAGAACTACTAGGAATTAGGCAATTAGGCCTCCTAGTGAATTAGTGACCAATTGGATTGGAAAAAGGTATTGGAGTATTGGGATGAGTGAAAAATGACCTAGGATGGCTCAAGAAGGATGTTAAGAGTCTTGGAGAATGTATGGGAAGAACCTAGGTAGAGAGTTGACATACTAGGTAGAGGATTAGTGGAAGAAATTAGGCTTTTTGGGAACTAGTTGGACTAGTCAAGCTTAGTAACTTTGGATTCTTCTTGAAACCAACTATAACTTAGAGAATAAGTTGGTAGAGGGGTCTTGGAGATCCTAATTGGAAGAAAATCCAACAAAGAACAACCATGGGATGGTTGGATTAGATAATCAAACACCTTAAAGTGAAGAAGAGCACTAGTTGTCAAACCCTATGCATCACCGACTGGGAGATCTGGATGATATTCTCCAACATGGCATAGTTCAACTTAGAATGTGAGCTAGTATCATGCAATCTACACCACATGGTCAGGGGGTGGAGTTCTACGAGTTGCGTAGAATGACTAGGTCCAGCACCACCCTGAGTGGTAGTTTGATTTGGAGGAGGACCTCCGGTATTTATGTTATTGATCCATTATTGTTGGGTGGGCCGAGGCCCATTATTGTAGCCTTGACCCCTAAAACCAGTGTTTCATTGACTTGAGAAAACATTCCCTCTTTAGGAATTGGGGTTATGGGGTGTGAAAGGCCCCACCTTCAGCTGTCCCATGTCCATTGTCAAGGAGGACACCAATCTCCAAAGGGATTCAACCTCAGTGGATAGGTGGGTAGTGGTGTCACAGTGTGACGGCTAAGGTGGTGGGTTACCTGGGAAATCTGTAGAAGCTCCTAGAGTCAAGGACAAAAATCCTCCAGCTACAGACAACTGGAAGAAATGTACTCTGGGGGATTGTGTCAAAGGTTGTTGCATCTGATGTGCCTGATTTGAGGGAATGTACTCCAGACCCAGGGTTGTCTATGTTTTTGATGGGTAAATGTATTGGGCCTATTGATCTATCAGTGGTGGGCCCATGGCCATTTTTGGGGCACTAATCCTCAGATTTGGATTGTATCCTCCAGCATAAGGAGTTCCACCGGGTAGCATGTTGAATGGTACATTTTGTCCAATCCCGTCGGGAGCCTTACTCAAGACACAGGATAACTTCAAGGATAAGTTGTAAACCTTTGCCAAGGTATCCCAGTCATTAGTGGTAGTAGTTCTCCAAAGGAGAGTAGAAAAAAGGGGTCCATAGTGTTGAGGTATGTCTAGATAGTCACATCGATGGATGGGATAAAAGGGCTCGTGCACTGCTTCAAATCCCATTGAAACAAATGATTGAAGGGAGTGAGAGGCTCGTTTGGTTCCTTTCTGATGGAAATGAACTAGCCATGGCACCAAGGTGGGTCCACATGAATGTGGAAGGCCGCTAGAAAGGCATCTTCCATATCCTGCCAACTATTGATGGAATTGGCAGGCAAGTTTAAATACTAGTTCAACTCATTTTTTTCTAGGGATAATAGAAACATCCAGGTTAAAAAATCTTGATGTTGTATCTGGTGTCTATTCATGGCATCTTTGTATTCTTGAAGGCATTTTTCTACAGTTTGGGGACCTAGATGCTCGTATTTGGGGTAGATCTTCTCAAGGTGCAGAGGAAGATCATTAGTAGCACCAGGGAACTGCCCCATTAGGGACCTGATATTGTTGAAGTAGGTAGCCATCAAGACTGTTTGGTTTTGGCTTTGGTGAATGTGATTTCTCAAGATTATCTAAGGGATTTGGGTATTCTAGTGTGTGGCAGATCCCTAGAGAACATTCAATAGTTGTCTAGTTTGGTGGGTCCTTTTTCTTCGAATAGGAGGTCTGAGTTGTAAAAACTCTCCCAGATCAGGGGTTGATCAAAGGATTATTTCAAAGTGTAGGGATGAAAATGACCCTATACCACAGAAATACTGGTTCCTAAAACTACTATTTGGGGAGTCCTCAGGCAGTGTGAAATTGAAATCTTCCGGGGGAGTTGAGCTCATGCCCTTCTAGCACCAGTTTCTTTTGATGAGACTTTATGACCGGCTCTGCCAATAGGGGATAATTTTTCATCGAGTACCAGAGTACCAGCCAACTTCTCTTGTAGAGGTTTTCCAGAGAATGAATTCTCCTAGCCTCCAAGCACCTGGTAGTTGGGTCTCAACGGTGCGGGGGAGCTAAGTTGGGCAAGTGACTGTTGTTTGAGCGGATAGCTAGTTTTTACTCATCACTTCTAGGGATTTAAAAAGGGGGTGAGGTTTCCTAAAATCCTCTTAGATTTACTAAACAAATCACAAAAGATATATTAGAGTTAGAGTATATATCTACTTATAGTCATACAATACATATTCAAACATCTACAATGCTCCAATGCAGGAAAACAAATCTAAATACTGGATACACAAGGAATCAACAATTCATATGCATTCAATAAAAAAAGGAGATAAAATTATTTAACTAAATGAAAAACACCAGAGCAAAGGACATGAGAAGACATACAATACAAAAAATGTTTGCTAACTTCAGAGATCAGAACAATAAATAACGTAGGGCCATAAGATGTTATTCTTCTTTCATTAACTTGAAATGATTCTAGCATCACTGGCGAGTACATTCATGTTTCCAAGGGAGCATTAACCTAATGAAAATAGATTGAAAGTAAATTTATAACTACAATGAACCTGAAAGTGCTATTTTCTATTACTACTAGACAAAGAAATCCTCAATTTTTCCAACCCTTATTAAGGCATCGACCTTATTATTTATACACAAAATTGACCTAATCTACCTGTAAACTTGCTAAATAAAATACAATATATGTGGTTGGTACTACCTGCCCCACTTAAAATCATCTTGGGGTGTATAGAGTTCTGACAAGACAAAAGAAGAAGAAAGGGGAGAAATCTAGAAGAATCATCCTAGAGAAGAGGGCCATAGTACTTGTAAAAAAATTTGCTTATTTTGGTAACTTAGGTCATACGCCTCATTAATGTTGATTGTGGCTCCCTGTCTTTGAGGCATGCTAGATAGTAAATGTGGGAGTGGCACCTTGGGGGAATAAGAAGATGTTTGTTAGAACCATCCCATCTACCTAAACTATCACTATTTGGATCACCTACATTCTGACCATTATTAATTGCTGACAGTGATTGGTTGGCTCTAGAGAACCTTGGCATAGATTGCTACAAAAGAATACAAAACTAGGACCAAAAATTCTGGAGTCTGGGAGCTTACGCTCAAAGAATAACACATCTTCAAAACTTTTCCCTGCTAGCGGAAATATGCGGAGACTAGAAGACTTCACTGCTATTTAAATTTTTGGAATGTCTCCAGAATCGGGAGTATTCCCTTCTCGTCTATCTCTTTAATATATTCCCGACAGTATTTGGCTACCTCCAACTATTTAACCACATCTTAGGCACCCTCTTTAAACTCTACCACCATCTTTGTGGTTTTATATGCCCAGAGAAACATGCGGGTGAGATGTGACATCTTTTCTCCGTCAAAATCTTCAGGGGACCAGAACTGTGCCTCTATTATTTCATCAAATCTACTCAAAACAAAATCCACCAGAGCACATGTCTCGGTGCTAAAGGGATTGACCACCTAAACCCTTGTGACAAATGCCACATATGAATTTAATAAATTTTGAATCGCCAGGACATTATCCTTTAGGGCTGCTACCAGTTGCTTGCTTGTCCAAATTTTAAGACCAAGTTTGGAGTGTTGGGCCCAGAGGAAGCCAAAATCCTCATCTCCCAAAATACGCATATGTGTGATGGCCTCTTCCCCAAAATTCATTATCTCTTCCATCTCACTCTTCCATTCTTCAAAATTCTCTACCTCCCCCTCCCACTGGGAAATGACGCCATTTACCTGGCCCAAGATATTACTAGCCTGGTGTAGGTCCAAGAGCGTAGCTGTCAGGAAATTCCTTACAAATCCTACCTGCTTAATTACCCAATCATCCACAGCTTGTGCTTTCTTCTTCATTGTCCTCAGCACATCAATATCACCCTATGGGAGCTGTGTTCCATATGTGGAAGCCTCCAGAGGAATCGTAGCCAATGGCTCTGTCAGCTCTGCAAAAAGCTCGAGGAGATTATCATTTGTTTCTTGTCTCTTTCAACTACCAGGCCTCAATTTCCCAGCTAGCTTCTCTTTACAGGTCCAGTTCCCCCTTTTTATCTCTCCTCCCTAGAGGGACCTCTATGACAGTGTAATCTACAGCTCCTACTTCTGCCTCTTCTGTATCTGGGGGAGGTGTCACTACTACTGCGATGATGTTTCCTCCTATACAAGTCCAAAAGGTATGGAGGGTGCAGGCCTTCTTAGGCTTGTTGGTGTTCTGATTCTCAGCCATCATCTTGGCCAGAGAGAGGGGCTCTCACTGCCGCCAGGGCCTTTCTCTTCCTTGATTCTACCAGCCATTATGGTGGCAAGGGAAATCTTACTGTTATGTCCTGGATACTTGGGTCCTCTTTGGGGGTCTGTTTTTCTTCCCCAACATCTATGGTCACTGTGGACTCTTTTTCTTTATCCCCAGGGTTTCCTGCTTCTCCCACCTTATTGGTATTTATGTTTGTAGCTTCGGGGTCCATATCTATATTTTTGGGGTTTTCCCCCACATCCTGCTACTACTGAGCTCCTTCGGCATTCTCTACTAGGACATTCTCCTCCGAGGGCCTATTTTCTGAAGGGGGCGATGGTGTCTGACTTGGGTCTGACTATTGCACTGCAGAGACGACCTTGTCAAATGTCATATCCTAGGGTAACAGGTTACCCAAGGTGTTTGGAGGAATTTGGAGCATGACGACTGAGGGTACGGTTGTTCTTGAAGGTCTAGTTTCCTCAGCTATAGTTGTTTTCTCAACTTGTACCTACCTCTCTCCTGTCTATGTCCCCGGGATCGGTGTTTCTTCCACACCTAGTGTGCTTTCCTGTTCCTGCCCCCGGGTCTCCTTTTCCAGGGTGACTTCTTTTTCTTGTCTTTCCCCTTCCCCGGGGATATTCTATGCTTCTTGTGCAGTGATCTCTTCCACCACCCTCTCTACATCTTCCTGCAAATTTACGAGGTCATCAGTTTGGAAGATGTCATCAAAACTATCATGGGGAGGGGAGGCCCCTGGAAGATTTTCTATTTTGGGGGAGGAAGGGATGATCTCCATAGGAATATTTCTTGATGGTCTTGGGCTTTCATTTGTGCTTGGTGGAGGATTATTTGTTATTTGTTTCCTTCTCCTCATCTATAGCAAGGCCCTGACATCTGGAATAGCCGCACCCTCATCCTCCATTTCTGTTGCTCGGCTCATGAGTGTTGAAAGTGAAGGGGACCTTCAAGGAAGGTAATATCCCACTAGAGTTACCGTGAGACCCAGGGAAATCCTAGTGCTAATTGATATGCCCAGATGTCGAGATGACTCAAGTTGGGCATTAAGTTGTTCCATCAAAGAGGATAGAACCAAGGATGAGACCAGGGCCAGGATGCTCTCTTTTGTTTTTACCTTATCTATGCTCTGTCCTATTGTTCCAGAGCTAGAAGTGGAGCCCCGCAAAATTGGACCATCTCAAAAGGTGCTCTTTTTACATACCTATGAAAAGTATTCATGACTACGCTTCACTACATCCTTAGTGCTGTCCTCTATTTTCAAAATTTTTGGGGTGTCCCAATCCACCAGAGGGAGAGCCATCTTGTCAATGCCTTTAGATTTATATTCTAGGTCCTCCATGGGCCCAGTATTTGAGAAATCCTTTGGAAAGGTCCAGAGACCCATGCACTTCATCACACCTTTTGTCATTCTTTCATAATACCGACTCCAAACCTTGAAGTCATCCTGACAATCTACCCAAAAATATTCCATGTGAGGCTCGTGGGGCACTGACGCCCGAGGTAATGCTTGACTTATTTTGCCCAGCAGATCAAAATTTCTCTGTGCCAGGTAGAACTCTGCCAGCCCCATGCTTTTTAATTTATTATCGGCCTCTTTGGCCACTACAATGCTACAAGTGTAATTCCCACAAGTGATTGGGAGAGTAATGGTGGTAACCTTCTTAAGGCCATAATAAGTATAGACCTCTAGGATCTGTCTGAAGTACTCAATCAAAATAATCCTATTCCCACACTATTTGGGCAATAGGTAGGGCTTGCTAGAGAACCCGGTCACTCAAATGTATGAGTGCTATTGGAATTGAAAGAAATAATGGCCATAGGAACTTACCAAGGCCATGGCCTCCTTTGACAGTCGGTAACCGACATCTCGAGTAGGTATCAAAATGTTGTAGTAAATGAAGGTATCATTTACCCAGAAAAAATTAGGGAAGCTGGCTTCCCATTGAATATGGGGACAATGATCCCAAGGAGCACTCTAGTTGGGCCTTGTCCCAAGGAAGCCCACTGTCTGTAAACCATGGATTTTGGGTCTTTTTTGTGCTAGTTCCTATAGAACATAAGAAGTCATTTGGAACTTCAATGTCTCACTGACCTTGTTCAGCTTGAAGTCCACATGATTGGAAATAATGGTTTCCCAATCAAAATTTTTCCCATTGGTTGTGATGCTATATATAAAGTAGTACATCTAGGCTGAAAAATCCTGGGCATGTGGTTCCCCAAAGACCCGGCATAGGATGATGATCCCCGCTTGTATGCTTTCTTTGAAGTCCATGCAAGGGATCTCCAACTTCATTTTCCTATAGTCCTTCTTTGAATTCTTCATCCAGTGGGTGTTAAGGTGTTTTTGGGAATCCTATTGGACATTGTTGAACTCTTGTAGTGATGCGGCCTGGGAGATAACAATAGAATTGGAAAACTGGGGGATTCATAGTCCCAAAGCAAAAGTGGTAGCGTCAAGGGACACTAGGGGCATTGGGTAGCCCATTAGAAGGGAAGCAACAAGTATAACAACATGGATGGTTGTTTTGTAATGTTCTTCCAAGATGAGAATCATCTTTGGGGACTACATGGAGCAAGAGAAGTAGGCAACTTTGATTATGTCAGAGGTGGCCACATTCTTTTCCATACTATCTCTGGAAGAACATTGATTGAACATTGTCCTTACCAGGCCCTGCAGTTCAGACCACGGTCTGACCTCTGTGTCGGTGACTATTTGTAATTTGGAATCCACCTTGGATCCCACAATGACACCATCCCTCATATATTTTGTGGTGAGTGGGAGCTTCTCCAGTGCTTTCTCAACCCTTGTCTTGGTGGCCGCCCTCGTTGAAGTGGATGGGAGTTCCAAAATTTTGGGAGGGGAAGATACTTCAGACATATTTCTTGATGATTTATTCATAGCCTAAAAGACTAGAAAACCATTAATACAAACAATCAAATTTAATAAATTCCTGGGTTCTAGATATTTCATTACCATTTTGCACCTATCCTCGAGAAGATGTTAGTTTATCAAATTCTGGAAATAGAATAAACGAAATAGCTTACTTCAAATTTGATCAATACCCGGGGTCTTGAGGATTTTGGTTCATGTAGTAAATGAGATGAAGGATTTGGGATTATATGGAACCCAGATTCTGGAGAAACTAACCATTTTTGAAATGACCTAGCAATTCACCGTACTGGGTTGATGTGGGCTGTCACGTGGTCATGCAATGAACGGAGTAATGGTATTCATTGTGATGGTTGTATCAACATGAATGGAGTGGATGCCACTTGGGATGGTTTTAAACTCTCTCACATGGGGAATTAATCCTGCCATTAATGATGAAGTGATGGGGGAGAGAGAAAGGCCACAACTCAAACAAGCGAGGTGACGAGGTCAAGTCTAGTGAACACCAGGTGGGCGAGCTCAAATTTGATCAAATGATGCAGAGGGCATGGTGATCTCATTGCAGGATGGGTAGGACTCAAAGGAATTTATAGACTATGTACATGAATTTATAGACAACTATACAGAAACTGCACACTATGAACATTATTAACAGGAGGCCGAAGAATGACATTTACACAGGCGCAAAAAAATTTAAAACTAACCTACAAGCCACTACCTACAAGTTTACAAATACTTATAGAAATTTACACTATTTTATACCATCCACAAACTCACAGAGGGAAGACAACCCTCTTGAAAAGCCATCCCACAGATGTCAGGCGACGTCGAGGACTAGAACGCAAAGAAAACAAAGCCCAAAAAACAAAGGAACAAAGTGTTGGAATAGTCCCAAGGGATAAATGAGAGGGGGGGTGAATCAATTATCAGCTAGTTTGATTCTTTTCTCCAATTAAGTACAAAATATCATTAAGCATATACATAATAAGATAACACAAAATAGAACACCACAATTTTGGTTACGCGGAAACCAAAATAGGTAAAAACCCCGGTGGGAATTAGCACCCACAAAGAACTGTACTTGAGTATGATAATCCCTATTAGAAGATCTTATAACCCTGTTAGGAGTTGATCTTTAAAATGCAATAAGTACAATGACCTAGTCAAGGGTCAAACCCTGTTAGGAGTCTTTTACAAATAACCCTATTAGGGGTGAGGACTCACTGTCCAAAAGAACACTACTAAAATGATGAAGGTTACAACCTTCAGTAAAACAGATATACACTACATCTAATAATCAACTGTTTGAGTAGACCTGCTATCTTGATCAGTTCCAATGAATTGCATGAACTCTCTGCTTCTTCAAATAGATCTTTAACTGATGAATGAAATAGCTTTACTGTCCCAAAACAATCAACATTGTGTTCTGTTCTTTTTCTGTTTCTTTTCTTAACATTCACACTTAGTGATCACAAATGAACTGCTATATGTATCTTCTCCAAAAGATATGATCACATCAGCTGTAGGAATCCTTTCAATGCTTCTCTTGTCAGCTAAACTAAGCATGCAACATAATTACAACCGTGCAACCCAAAATGAATAGACGCATCGCTTCACATAGTCAGCTCCACTAAAATTACCCAAACGTCATTCTTCGGATGAAACATGATTAGCGCCTTTGGTTAATTATCTTTCACTCATAACTAAACATGAATGTGAACATGCATATATCATAGATAGGCACAACTGAAGAATCAATAAGATTACTGTCGGCTCTCTAAAATTGTGGCTGGTGAATAAAGTAACATAACTCAACTATTACTGAACTTCTAAATCTGCATGTATGAATATGGTATAATAACTATGTCTAAAACATTAAAAAAACTGTACAAGTCTTAAACATATCCATACTAAAAATTGAATATAGTAAACTTTCATATACTATATGTTTTCATCAATGAAAAACATATAGTCAACTATTTGCACAAAGGCAAATCTCCAACACAAAGCACAAACCAAAAAGGAAAGAGAAGGGCCAAAAGGACCAACCAAAAATCCAGAGACACGGAAGGAAGGGCATGGGAGGTGCTCTACAAATGAATAGCTCTTCGAAATCCATGAACACAATAAGAAAACTGTAGGATATCTTAAACACGCATAGGTCTGAACTCCAAATCACTGTTAATCACTTGAAGCAAATCACACTTAACTCGCTGGTAAATCACACAATTTGCTCTTAATTCTGTTTGAGGGTGAATTGTTTGCGGTAAGTGTAACAATGGAAGGAAAAGCTTAATTTACACCCCTTGGATTAAAATGAACCGTTCCCTTCCACAAACCCTGAGAAAAAGGAAAGCCTCCAGACTCGTTGCCTGGGGATCTCGCGCAACCACACCCTCCAACTAAAGAGGAAGTAACGACACAAGATTCCCAGGGTCTAGAATTTACCTAACACAAAGGAACAAAACACTTCAGGACCGGGTCCTAGAGTGTGGAAAACCAAAAGGAAATGACAACAACGGTCGCGTGGAGGCAAAGGCCGAAGAAAACAAAGAAAGAACCAAAAGAGAGAAAGGGGGACCCAATATTTTTCTAACAAAATGTAGGGACGGGTATGCAGGGCATAACAACCCTAGGTAAAATTTCCTT
Organism: Thuja plicata; assembly: GCA_018584345.1. Classification (NCBI taxonomy): domain Eukaryota; kingdom Viridiplantae; phylum Streptophyta; class Pinopsida; order Cupressales; family Cupressaceae; genus Thuja; species Thuja plicata. Next base: position 193,118 of record MU215634.1, read on the forward strand.
GGGTAGGGTAAAGACCCATTGGGGAACGTGGAAAAGAAGCTGGGAAAGGGGACAAACAGGCATAACCGACAGTCGGATCTCAAAATTTCCAAAATAGGGTCAATAGGTCCTAAAAGACATCCAATTATGGGTTTTGACTTTTTAGGACTATATATTTAGCCCCAACTTTAGCGAGAGTATGAGATAAAATCATGTTCATGGTAAAGTAGATTTGATGTAGAGGTATGATCTGATTAAGGCTAAGGAATAAGAAGATATCAATCGCCCAAGTGACTTAAGTTATTATTGAATCTAGAACCAAGGTGTGTGTGTGTGTGTGGGTGTGTGTGTGTGTGTGTGTGTGTGTGTGTGTGTGAGAGAGAGAGAGAGAGAGGCTAACAAGATAACTATGTTGTGCTAGGTGATCCATGGAAATAGAAGGAGATGGGAAATAGAAATTCAATTCCACCTTCACAAGATATGTACACAAAGCAAATTAAAATAAATATTAGGCATGCAGAAAAGTATTGTCTTCCACATGGATCAAAAGGAAATATTGGGTATGTTAGGGATTTTTCTTGTATGAATCACAATGCTTGAAATGTCTATTTGAATCCTGTACCTTCTACTCCTGATTCAGAGACAAGAAAAGCCTAATTGCTAAGGACTGGATAAAGTCCTTCCTCGTTTTTGAGTTCCACAACTACTCAGGCAGGTTTTACCTTTAATGATGGCTGTTAACATAGTATTTGTTGATGTGGACACTGATTTGTCATGTATCTCTACTGAACCAACTTTATAAAATACCTTGTAAATGATCAAGCATAATCATATACAGGATTTAACCATACAAATCACAATCTTAAATATGACAGAAAACCAGTGAGACAAGGATTTCAATCCTTCTTCCTTTTCTTGATAGGAGGGACAACCTAAATGATTCTCTCTTCAAGGAATCAATAACATGGACTATGTCCTGCTGATAGAGGCCCTTTATAAGTTTAGCTTATGTGTTCTTAGTAACAGAGTGTTTTAAATTTGATTTGGTATTTGAAAACTTAGAACACATGTGACAAAGATAGGTATTCAAATAGATTCCTAAACCAGTGCCTATCCTTTGGGCTACAGAGTCAATAATAAGCAAAGAAATTACATAAACAAGATACACTGAACTGCCTTACAGCTCAAACAATTAGGATAATTTTCCTTACAAACTATCTGGTTACCTCCAAGCCACTGTATCAAATCCTTAACTAAATAGTATGCTTCCTGAAACCATTCACAATATTTAATCCCTTCCTTGAAGGAAACTTGTAAACAATTAGATGGTTACCTTATAACCAGAGTG
>MU215634.1:208900-241105 GCA_018584345.1 Thuja plicata
TTAGCCAGTTCCAGAAAAAGGTCAACATCAAGGAAAACATCAGGTACCAATAACCTACCCAGTCCAGATATCCAAGGGTTTGATACAGGGATAGGCTTATCAGCATTATTGTAAAAGTAGGAAAACATAGAATAACCTATTGTTCCTGGGGTCACTGCATCTCTGATGTCCTTAAAGTCATCTTTGAAAACACCAGCGTCGATCTTCCTATTTTGTGTGGACCCTGGCAGCAGTTGCAGAAATCCGTCAGAGAAGCTAGGTTTTCCTTTAGGATCATCTCCACTGCCTCCACTAGTAGACGCCATGCTCATAGCAGTACTCATGTTTGCAAGCTTTTGAATCTCTGGTTGATCGATATTGAAACAAATCTAAGACCTCCTTCTTAGAATTTTCAATCACCTCAGAACACTGCTACAGCTTTGAATATCACCTTTTGCTAAAACAACACTTAGCTCTGAAATCATAAACTCGGTGAATAAGAATGAGTGCACGATCCTTTGTTTATAGCCACAAGGTTCAGAGTACATGGCTCAAAGTTCAGAAATGTCAGTTCTGCAATTAATTTGATATGCCATGAAATTTTCAAAAACCTAGCCGTAGTTACGCGAGGTGACAGGAAATCAAATTTAAATCATGAGAATTTTGGCGCAATCAAAAAATGGTTAAGACAGCTGACATGGCACTCTCTGATTCGCCTTCTGTCATACCTCTTAGCTACCTTTTGTACACAGTAATCAAAAATTCTTATATCTGATTGGCCGTAGGCTTGTCATCCACTTGGCGCCGCTTTTATAGATCCTGTTTATCTGGCAACCTCGCGACCTCATAAAGTCTCTTTGTCACGAGTATTTTCTCTTAACCATGGTCTGATCTTCAGATTAGGCGACCATGTAATTCCTTTACCTCAGGTAACCCAAGTCTTTCCAGCGATCAGGCGACTATGTGAAAATCTAAGTCGCGAAGGGTTAACCTTAACTCAGTTTTCATCTCCAGACTACGCGACAAACCATTGCACTTAACATTTCATAGCAATTGCCAAGTCGCTGGATCCTCATTTCTCTTTCCTAGAATACACGACAACCCTTTGGTTGCTGAGTCGGGTGATAGACTTAACTTAATCTTTTACTGAAAAGGTACCCTTTCTCTATTTTCAGCGACTTCGCGACATACCTTAATCGCTTAGTCGGAAGGACTTTTTTCCTGGGGCACTTTTATCACTAGAATACGCGACCACCGTTAGATCCTTTCATCTTTCCATCGTATAGTTGTCTTTTAATCGCTATACATTTCCTCATGCCCTTAAAATATCAGGAGACTTCGCGACTGAGGGTGAAATGACTTAGTCTCCTTATCGTTTGATCCCTTTCCTTCATCTGGCGACCTCCCGACAACCACTAGCTTTCTGACAGATGTCATCTTTTCTTTCGTCCTCTTTGTGCATTCTGGAAAGCTGAGTAATCTTTCTGATCTGGCGAAATCTCGACTGAGGGAAATCACTTAACATGAAACCGTTAGTCGCTGGGTCGTGACTTTTATCTCTTAACCACCTTTTAATCACGAGACCACGCGACTGAAGCAAAGCTTTAACTGTTTGAATGTCCTGATCTAGTGACCACGTGACATGAAGTGAATCGCGAAGTCGGAAGACATTTCTTTGACCTGTTGACTCTTCTCGCGATCACCCGACTGAAGGTGGGTCCCGTTCATTTTAAAGCTCATAACATGATTATCAAGCGACAACCCGACCAAAAGGAAATCGCTAAGTCTCGAGACACTTAGAGAATATTCTTTTTCTTATCAAGACTACGCGACACAAGGCAAAAGCGAAGTCGGGTAATGTTTTGGCATATTCGTTCTGGGTTATGCGATCAAGCGACCTGACTTAAAGCACATGCCTTTAGTGACTAAAAAAAGTAACGATGAAATATAAAGACATAGCCCAAGGTTTCAAAATACATCATTTAATACTTGGTTGCTAGGGTTTATCAGGGTTTTGACAATTTTGGCAATGTATAGGCATGAGCACCTGAAAATTTTCAGAGGGGAGGGCAAGGAACCAGGCATTTTAGCAAAAACACAAAATACAACCAACAGGGTAGGTGGAAAAGCATTATCTTCCACATGGATCAAATGGAAAGATCAGGCATGTGGGAAAACATTGCCTTCCACATGGACCAAAAAGGAAAGATTAGGTAGAGAGAGAGAGAGAGAGAGATAGCTATATTATGCTAGGTGATCTATGGAAGTAGAAGGAAATGGGAAATAGAAAGTAAATTCCACCTTCACAAGACATGTACACAAAGTAACTTAAAAGAAAGGTTAGGCATGCAGAAAATGAATTTCTTCCACGTGGATCAAAAGGAAAGATCAGGCATATGGAAAAGCATTATCTTTCACATGGATCAAAAGGAAATATCAGGCATGTGGAAAAAAATTTCCTTCCACATGGATCAAAAAGGAAAGATTAGGCATGTGGAAAATTATTTTCTTCCCCATGGGTCAAAAGGAAAGATCGGGCATGTGGAAAAGCATTGTCTTCCACATGGATCAAAACAAAAAGCTAACATCTAACCATAGTGAGTGTGTGCAAAGTGAGAAGAGTGTATGCCCCCATGTTAAATAAATTGCAAGCACCTTAATAGGAGAAATAGCTTTAATTAAGTGTACATGCATCCACTATGAAATTACCCCAAATAGGAACAAATCAAGGGAAATAAATACATGACAAAGAGAGAGCACAAAAGGGATCTACTAACTCTAGGGTCAGTAGGTCATATGATAACTAATGTATATCATAATTATGTCAAAATTAATTGTCATCATCCTCCAAAGTTAGGACAAATAGAAGCATAATGGAATAATGGCATGTAAAAGTCACAAAGAAGATTCTTTTTGGGCAGCATTGCAGAGACCCCCAAAAGAGAAAGGTTTCTACCACTTTGCATTTTCACCAAGAAGCCAACACAAAAGCAAAAATATAATAATGTTTATGAAATTTTGATTCCTTTATCACCTTATGCCAATGGAGCAACAAGGTTCATTTAAATAATCTAAACATAATAGAGAGTAGAGAACACAATACTACAAATATGAAAACACATAAAAGGTATCCACCATGCAAGAGGAGCTATTCAAGTGTATCACCTAAGCCCCCCCCCCCCCCCCCCCCCCCCCAAATCCATGTGAAATGTTTTGGGAAGGTGGGAAACTTGCAAGAGGAGAAACATATAGAACGAAAGATCAAAAAATTTCCAATTCCATACAAGGACAATGATGTAAAGATAGGTCAATGTATTTTGCACGAAGATTGATGGATAATTGTTGCGAAAACATGTTAGGAAAATCATGATCAAGATTTATAATATTACAATCATAATAATAAATAAAATCATGTATATCATTGTTAGGTATAGAAATTTCATCATCAAGAGTATCTTCTTCATCTAAATTAATTTTAATATAATTTAAGATACAAATTGAATTATCATGTGTGCACATTTTTCTCTTTTTCAAATCTGCTTCCTCCTTGGGCTCAATCATGGGTTGGGAAAGATGAATGACAAAATTAGAGGGTGTATGAGTAGAAGAATTTTTTTGAGAGAAATGAAGGGATTTAGCATGACATGTGCAGTTGAGGTCACGAGCATGACATTTATCCAAAGTTCTACTTGAAACAGGTTGAGTTTCAGGATCAATGACCATAGGGACCTTTTGTTCTTTAAGAGGAAGAAAAAGAGGATCCACATTAGGCCGATGTATAGGATGTATGAAAGAAAGTAGAGGCATAGAAGGTGTAGGAAGAAGTCTAGGAGAAGAATATAGAAGAACCTTAGGCTTTCTAAGTTCACAAATCTTATGGATTTTATAGTTTTGATATGAACAAAAAATGTTATTAGGATGAGGTTGAGTTGGTTGAGGTATGGAAGGCCAAAAGAAATCCAAGTCAAGAGAATCTCTTGAGATTGGAGGTTTGTAAAGACTATGGTTAACTATCATTATTTATCCATTATGAGGGAATTTAATGTATTTATGAATAGGAGATACTACAGCTCTCATGAATATAATCCAAGGAAGGAAAAGTTTGACTTGAAATTGACCTGATATTGGGATAACAGTAAAGGTAACATATAAATATTTATTACCAAATTAAATAGGAAAGGATATGGAACCATGAGAAGGATAAAGGAAACCATTTCATGTTTGAATCATAATGGGTAAGTCATCATAAACATAGCAATGCAATCATCTACTAAAAATATGGTCTTCAGTTATCATGTTCACCATGCAATTATTAGGATCAACAAGGACACCACGGGAAGGAAGACCATTGATCTTTGCACTATGTATAAAGGACCATCGGGATCTTTGATTGTTTCAGAATGTTCATAGGTAATTCAAGGATCAAGGTGTGGTTTGGGTTGGAATTGTTCAACAAGACATATAACATGACTAGGATCATCAGTTTCAATATAATACTCAAAGGGAAACGATTAGTATAAATTTGCAAATTTTGGTGGGAGGTGATACAAATTTGTTTCCTTGATCATTGACACCTTCAACAAATATAGAATTGGAATTAATAAGGTCTTGTATCTCAGATTTTAGATGGAAACATTTTTTAGTATCATGTCCAGGCTGACGATGGTATTGGAAAAACGCTTTTTGGTCAAAGTAATTTGGAAAAGGTTTGGAAGGATCAATTGGTTTGATAGGAGGAATGGTGTAGGAGCACCCATAGGTTGAATAGGAAAAATAAGTAATCTATGTTAGCTCAGTGGTGTGAGAGCCTTAGGGAATTTTTTTAATGTTTTTTTGAAGGTCATGTTGACCACAGTAAGGGTACAATAGGGTTTAGGTCTTTTAAGTATTAGGACCTTTGCAAGGTACAATTTAAGGCTAAGAGGTTGTAAAGCCTTCAAATTGGCACAAGAGTAATGATGACATAATCATGATTTAAATAGGGTAAAATATGGGTTAGGAACTTATTTTGGTCATAATTATAGTTTTTGAGAAGGTTTGAAGAGTTTTGGAACTCATTTACTTAGTGTTTCTTAACATTGTCAAAAGTTGCATTTTGCAACTTTGCAACTTTTGAAAAGTTGCTCAGACAAGATGACAACTTTTTCCAAATTGACCAAAAAGAGCCCAAGAAACATAGTAACTATTTTAGGACCCTATTTATATGATTCCTTGACACAGCAGCAAGGCTAGATGCTATTGTACTGATTGCAAATTTTTAATTGAAGGAAGCATAAGTGACTGTGTGTGTAATTATATTATTTTTGCATTTGAGAGGTACTTTAATGGATTAGATTAAGCACTGTAACTCATGAATTATGTAATGTAGGATGTTTCTAGATTTGGTGTTGTATTAGTTAATATTTTTGTTTAATTTTGAGCACTTCTTGTAAATATTTTGTAATATGCACTGTCTCTGGCTTGAACTAGACAGTTTGCAAAGAATGAAGTGCTAGCTCATTTTCCCACTGTAAAAATTGTATGACCATTTGGGAATAGTGAATAGACTCCATGGTTGTACATATGTCAGGAGTTAGGGCCCTTGAAAGAAAAAGATCTATTTTTTAAGTCTTTCCCTAGGCAATCCAGAGGAGAGCCCGGCTAGGGAGGACCATATTGCAGTGCACTTAATTTGTAGAGGTGATCATTTAGTGATGAAATTCATTTTGGAGAAGGAATATATGAGTCTTGCCAAGAATTGTCAAAGAAGAAAAGACTCTACCAATCCATTGGTGAGGTTAACACTTAGCAAGTTGCAGAGAAGCCAGGAAAGGCCTAAAAAGCCTTGTTTTTTCTCATTTCTAGTTAGGGCATTGTACGAACAGTTGTGACTGTAAGACCCCAAAAATCCTTGAGGGGTGGGCATATGGACCAGGAATCCCAAGAAAATATTGGGAATTTCTTTGTAAGAACTTAGGGAAAATCCCTGATTTCTTGGAGAAGGAGACCTAATAGGGCTAGTAGCCTTTTAGGCCTAAAGATGAAGTTTGGAGTGAGTGACTTACAAATGGAATTAGATGGATTTATAATGACCCTAGTTGGATGGGTTGGAGCTTGTAGAGGCACCTCCACACCTCTGTAAAACCAAATCAATAAATTGGAGGTTAGAAGCCTTTGGAGTGCATTAAGGGCTAATGTGTAGTAAGGTGAGAATGCATCAATTTTTGACTTGATTTAAGGAACTTTAATGATAGTTGGGTTGGACAGTAGAACCAGGGGAGCCTAGAGGAGAAAGGTCCTATAGGTTTCAAGTGGTGAAGAGAGACACCCTAGAATTCTTCCAATAAAGACTAAGAGCATGAATCAATGAGTGATTCATCCAATCCTCCCTATCAAAATTGTAACAGAGCCCCATAAAGATTTATGATTGCTAGTGCATGTTAGATTGTGAGTCTAGTGGGTCCACAATTATGGTGACTAATGTGGAATTTTCCAAGAAGTTTGATGATCAAGAAGTTAATAATAGGCTTTTGAGGGAAATAATAGCTCAAATTGAGAAAGCACTAAGTGAAGTGCAAACTAAGACTGAAGAAGTCAGTGACAAGTTGGAAGGAAAAGAAGCTAAGGGAAAAGAGGTTACAGAGGAAGACAAGACCCATGAACCTAACCTTTTACTAAAAGAAGAGCCTTTCTTGAAGGCATTGAAGGCTATGAGTGGGAAGGCACTTGAAGGAATACTAGTTTTCAGTGGGAAGATGGAGGTAGATCTAGTCATGGACTGGATTGAGGGCATGGAAAATCACTTTGAATGTGATGGTGTGATAGATGCTCAGAAGGTCAAAGTTGCCAAATCAAGACTTAGAGGCTCTTCTTTGACATGGTGGAAGTTTGTTCAATCAGAGAGAGAAAAAGAAGGCAAGAATCCAATTTATACTTGGAAAGGAATGGTGAACAAAGTGAGAGAAGCATACATATTAGATGAATATGAAATCCAATTACATAGGAAAAGGCAAAGCTTAAGATAGAAGGATCTAGATGTTAATTCCTACACTGAGGAATTTTAGAAGTTGTGTATGAGATCAAATGTCTCTGAAGATGAAATCCTTAAGGTGGCTAGATACCTTAATGGATTGAAGTGGAATATCCAAGAAGAGATGACTCTTCTCAGTCCCAAAATAGTGCACCAATGTTATCAGTTGGCCATACAGATTGAACAGAAAGGAAGAAGAAAGAAAGACCATTCTTCCAAGAATAGAGGAAGAGGAAGAGACCAAAGAGGTCATAAAGGAGGATACCAAGGAAGAGGGACTGGTCAGAGAATCCAAGGAGAGTCTAAACTTTTAGATCATGGAAATGAAATCAAACCTAGAGGGGGTAATAGAAGAGGTAGAGTAACTCAAGGGGGTTCTAACAAAGGAAGAGGAACAGGTAGAGGTAATTCCTACTTTGCTAGCATGAAATTCTATAACTGTGGACATATGGGTCAACCTACTTATAGGTTCCCTGAGAAAGAAACTTCTTCTAATACATAGAAGAGGATAGGATATGTCCAAGAAGACACAATGAGTGTCAAGTCACCTGACATTAGTCATATAGAGTTAGAAATGGTGGAGAACTTGGTGTTTAGAAGGGTTGTAATCAGACAACCACTCAAGGAGGAACCAAAACAAAGAAGAGATCTATTCAAAGTAAGATGCAAGATACTTGGAAAAGTGTGCAAAGTTATAGTGGATTCAAGGTCCACTGATAACATCATATCAGAGGAGGTAGTTAAGAAACTAAAGTTGGAGAAGATACCCCATACCAATCCCTATAAGGTGACATGGTTAAATAAGGGACAAAGTGTCCTAGTTAATGAGTAGACTTGGGTGGGGTTCTCCATTGGAGGATATAAGGACAAGTTAATTTGTGATGTGTTTCCTATGGATTCATGCCATCTTCTACTAGGGAGGCCATGGTAGTATGACAGAGGAGCCCTCTGTGATGGGAAAGAGAACACCATCTCATTCAAGAAAGATGGGAAAACATTTAAGATATATTCACTATTGGAGGAAGAGGAACCATAGTTAAAGACCCCTAGTGTCTTGGTAAGAAGTATCAAGGAGTTTATTAATACTCTGTAGAAAGGAGGTGAAGGATATGCCATCATGGTGCAACCCAAGGAGGAAGAGAAGACTATGAAGAAACATATACCAAAAGAATTACAAAACTTACTAGAGAAGTACAAGGACATAGTCAGTGATGGGATACCTACAACATTGCCTCCTAAAAGAGCAGTCATCAGATTGACTTCATACCACAGGATTCATTACCTAATAGAGCAGAATATAAGCTCACACCAGACCACAACCAAGAAGTGGCTAGGCAAGTGCAGGAGCTATTAGACCAAGGGCTAATCCAAAAGAGTATTAGTCCATGTGCAGTACTAGTGGTATTAGAATCCAAGAAAGGTGGTAAGTGGAGACTTTGTATTGATTCTAGATCTATTAATATGATCACAATTAGATACAGATTTCCAATTCCTAGGATAGAGGATTTGATGGACTGTCTTAGAGGGGAAAAGTCTTTTACTAAATTGGATTTTAAAAGTGGGTACCACCAAATTAGAATTAAATATGGGGATGAATGGAAGAAAGATTTTAAGACTATTGATGGGTTGTATGAGTGGAGAGTTATGCCATTTGGCCTCTCAAATGCCCCTAGCACATTCATGAGGCTCATGAATGAAGTGCTTAAGGATGTCACAGAGATATTTGTGGTATTATATCTAGATGATATACTTATTTTCAGTAAGACAACAAAGGAGCATGTGAAGCATGTGGAGATGGTACTCAAAAGGTTGCAAGAGGAAAAGTTATACAAAAATCTAGAGAAGTGTGAGTTCTTCAAACAAGAACTTGTGTATTTGGGGTTTGTTGTATCCCAAGGTTCATTGAAGATGGACCCAAGAAAGGTGGAAGCTATTCTAAATTTTCCTACACCATCCATATGGATAGAGGTAAGGATCTTTCATGGGTTAGCCCAATTTTATAAAAAAAAATTATCAAAAATTTTAGTGGCTTTTTTGCACCAGTGATAGACACCATTAAGGGTGGGATAAAGACTAATTTTAAGTGGACTCTTGAAGTAGAGAAGGGTTTTGAGAAGTTGAAACAAGAAGTGGCTACCCAACCCATACTTTTGTTACCTAGTTTTGATAAGCTATTCACATTCAAGTGTGATGCAAGTGGGATTGCAGTGGGAGGAGTACAAATCCAAGAAGGCAGACCTATAGCTTTCTTTAGTGAAAATCTCAATGAGGCTAAAAAGAAGTACTCTACTTATGATTTGGAGCTATATGCTCTAGTTCAGTCTCTAACGAAGTGGATACATTATCTCCTACCTAAGGAGTTTTTTGTGTTTACAGATAACTAGGCACTTAGCTACATGAACACAAAAAAGCTAAGTAATAGGCACTTGAAGTGGATGGAGTATCTTCAAGCATTTACATTCACTATCAAGAATAAGAAGGGACAACTGAACAAGGTGGCAGATGCACTAAGTAGAAGGATGTTGATAGTGCAAGAAGTGCAATTAAAAATAATATGGATAGAGAGTTTCAAGGATCTCTATGGAGAAGATGAAGACTTCTGTGAAGCATATAAGGCGTGTACTAATTTTGAGAATCATTTTCACAGTCAATTATCAGAATATACATTGAAAAGTGGAATTTTGTTCAAGGGGAATCAATTATGTGTTTCCAAAGGATCAATGAGAGAAAATATCATTCAGGAGAAGCACAATGAAAGTTTGAGTGGACATTTTGGTATCAACAAAATAATGAATTTGGTACAAAGGTTTTACTATTGGCCCAAGTTGCCAAGGGATGTTATAAGATATATGGATCAATGTGTGGTATGTATGAAAGCCAAAGGGGGAGCTAGAAATGCAGGTTTGTATCAATCTTTACCTATTCCCAATAGACCATTGGAATGCATTAGTATGGATTTTGTGGTAGGAATCCCTAGAACTAAGACAGGGTTGGATATTATCTATGTGGTGGTAGATAGGTTTAGCAAGATGAGCCATTTCATTCCTTGCAAAACCACACATGATGCTAGCTACATTGATCATCTTTTTTTCAAAGAGATTGTGAGGATTCATCGATTGCCATTGAGCATAGTGTCTGATAGAGATGTGAGGTTCGTAAGTCATTTTTGGAAGACTCTATGGAGAAGATTGGGTGCAAACTTTTCATTTGGTTCATCTTACCATCCTCAAATAGATGGTCAAACTAAGGTGATCAAAAGGGTGTTAGGTAACCTTCTTAGATGCCTAACCAAGGAGTATGGACAGACTTGGGACTTGGTCATACCACAAGATACATATGCATATAATGACAGTGTGAATAGGACAATAGGGAGAAGTCCTTTTGATATAGTGTATGGAATGCACGCAAGGGGAGTGTGTGAGCTCAAAGATCTAGGAGCTATGGATAATAGGAGTGGGCATGTAGATGATTTCACTCAAACTATGAAAGAGATTCAAGAGCAAGTGAAGAAGACCATCACTGAGGCTACTCAAAATTTGAAAGCTAAGATGGATGTATCTAGAAAAGATATACAATTTAGAGTAGGTGATTATATCATGGTACATCTCAAAAAAATCTAGGTTATAGAAGGGAGTGCCCACAAAGTTGTATATGAAGAGAGTGGGACCATGAAAGGTGATAGCTAAGTATGGAAATAATGCTTACAAGGTGGAGCTCCCTAAAGGTTTGGGTATTTCACCAGTGTTTAATGTGGTTGACTTGATTAAGTACAAAGGACCACAGACTGGTATGAATCAGAATAGTAAGGATGTATTGGAGGATATGAGTATTGAAGCCTTACCTTCTAAAGAAAATCTTCAAGAAGATAGGATATTAGAATCCAGAGTAAAGAAGTCTACTAGACACAAGGTGTACATGGAGCACCTCATACAGTGGAAGAATAAGCCAGAGTCAGAAGCTACATGGGTGGAAGAAGCTTTGTTCAAGAAGTATGGCATTGATCTGTCCTTTATATCTCCCCACATTCCTTAGTGTTTGTGTAGAGGGGGAGAGTGGTGCAGGAGCACCCATAGTTTGACTAGGAAAACTAAGAAATCTATGTTAGTTCAGTGGTGTGAGAGCCTTAGGGATTTTTTGTTATGTTTTTTTGAAGGTCATGTTGACCACAGTAAGGGTACAATAGGGTTCAGGTCTAATAAGTCTTAGGACCTTTGCAAGGTGTGATTTAAGGCTAAGAGGTTGTAAAGCCTTCAAATCGGCACAAGATTAATGATGACATCATCATGGTGTCAATAGGGTCAAATATGGGTTAGGAACTTATTTTGGTCATAATTATGGTTTTCAAGAAGGTTTGAAGAGTTTTGGAACTCATTTACTTAGTTTCGCTTAACATTGTCAAAAGTTGCTCGGACAAGATGACAACTTTTGCCAACTCGACCAAAAAGAGCCCAAGAAACATAGTAAATATTTTAGGACCCTATTTATACAATGCATTGATATTGGAGAAAGGTTGGATGCTATTCTACGGATTGCAAATTTTGAATTGAAGGAAGCATAAGTGATTGTGTGTGTAATTTTATTGTTTTTGCATTGTAGAGGTACTTTAATGGATTAGATTAAGAACTGTAACTCATGCATGATATAATGTAGTATGTTTATAGATTCTTTCTTGTAGTAGTTAATCTTTTTGTTTAGTTTTGAGCACTTCTTGTAAATATTTTTTAATTTGCACTGTCTCTAGCTTGAACTAGACATTTTGGAAAGAATGGAGTGCTAGCTCATTTTCCCACCGTACAAATTATACAACCCTTTGGGAATAGTGACTAGACTCCATGGTTGTACATATTTTAGGAGTTGGGGCCCTTGAAAGAACATGAGTTATTTTTGATTTTTTTCCCTAGGCGAGCCAGAGGAGAGCCCGGCTAGGGAGGACCATAGTGCAGAGTGCTTAATTTGTAGAGGTGATCATTTAGTGATACAATTACTTTTGGAAAAGGAATATATGCATCTTTCCAAGAGATATTGAAGAAGAAAAGACTCTACCAATCCATTGGTGAGGTTAACACTTAGCAAGTTTAATAGAAGCCACGAAAGGCCTAAAAAGCCTTATTTTTGCTCATTTCTAGTTAGGGCATTGTACGGACAGTTGTAACCCCAATACCCCAAAAATACTTGAGGGGTGGGGATATGGACTAGGAATCCCAAGAAAATATTGGGGGTTTCTTTAGAATAACTTAGGGAAAATCCTTGATTTCTCGAAGAAGGAGAACTAATAGGGTAGTAGCCTTTTAGGCCTAAAGATGAAGTTTGGAGTGAGCGACTTACAAATGGAATTAGATGGATTTATAATGACCCTAGTTGGATGGGTTGGAGATTTTATAGGAACCTCCACACCTCTGTAAAACCAAATCAATAAATTGCAGGTTAGAAGCCTTTAGAGTGAATTAAGGGCTAATGTGTAGTAAGGTGAGAATGCATCAAGTTTTGACTTGATTTAAGGAACTTTAATGATAGTTGGGTTGGCTAGTAGAACTAGGGGAGCCTAGAAGAGAAAGGTCCTATAGGTTGCAATTGGTGGATAGAGACACCCTAGAAGTCTTCCAAGAAATAATAAGAGCATGAATTAGTGAGTGATTCATCCAATCCTCCTTATTAAGGAAGTGTTAACATTTTACCATTCATCAACTTCAACATCACATTATGCAAAGATTCTTAAAGTTGTGTAAAATTATGAGATGGTTTAAAATAAGATGACAAAGGAGCCATGCCTTTGGATGTTGCTATCACCTATTCATCAACATTGTTGGATGTCTCATGCAAGAAATTAATGAAAGGGAAATGCAAAAGATGTGTGATTAAAACTAGGAAATTGCACTAGTAATGTAAATCTAAAACAATTTTAAGATTAAAAGAATTAATGTATTGTTTGATTAAAGAGATATGCAAATGCATAAATTATGGCACTATGATGTGAACGCATACAACCAAGATCTAGATATAAAATGCATATATAATTCACACTAAAGGAGAATTTAACAATCACAATAAGGGTGAACTCAAGCATATAATTTAAAGATTATCCAACTAGAAAATAAAAAAATCTAAGATGCATGAAAGCGGCAGGTTCACCAAAATGTATAGAGGAAAATGGTGAGCAATGCTAAGGAATTGATCACTCACCAAAATATCTGTTATAACATTATGGGAAATACAAAACCCAGACTCTTTGTATCTAAGCTTGATTAGCACAACACATGATGAAGGTACAAATGAAAAACCTAGATACAAAGAGAGGAGGATAAGAACTATTTCCGCTATTATGGAATTAATGGTTTTGACTAATTGATTAATGAATAAGTAAAGATTTGGAAAGTAACTAAAGATTACTATTGAAATGATAAATCTAAAAGTAAAATAAAAGAAGGAAGAAGGATTTGTGCACCTTGAAATGAATTAGGAGGTTATGAGCCTTGAAACTGCAATTTTCTAACAGGGTCCAACCCTTAACCATGTCACTATACTTATTTCATTGTAAAGATCAACTCCTAACAGGGTTGTAAGATCTTCTAACAAGGATTATTATACTCAAGTACAGTTCTTTGTGGGTGCTAATTCCCACCAAGAGTTTTACCTATTTTGGTTTCCCTGTAACCAAAATTGTGGTGTTCTATTTTATGTTATCTTATTGTGTATATGCTTAATGATATTTTGTACTTAATTGGAGAAAATAATTAAAAATAGCTGATAAATGATTCACCCCCCCTCTCAGTTATCCCTTGGGACTATTCCAACAATTGGCATAAAATCCAAGTACCTTGGAGAGAAATCCTAGCAGCTTAAGGTAGATCAAATGGCGTACTTTAGGAAATAGATTCCTAAGTTTGATGGAGAGAATTATCTTTACTAGAAGAAAAAAATGATAACACATCTTTATTGCATTGGTTTTGAGATCTATGAGGTTTCTACTCACACAATTGATGTTCCCACCTTGAAAGACCTTGCAGAAGAAGAGTCTACTAATAAACAAAAGGAAGTATTCACCCAAAATGCAATTGCCAAAGAAGTCCTAATCAATGCCTTATCTGACAGTGAATTTTTTGAAATCAAGAAGGCAGACAAAGCATATTCAATATGGAAATACCTAGAAGACATGTTTGAAGGAGACATCCAAGCCAATAATGTGTGTAGAAAGACATGAAAGAAAAGATAAAACAATTTAGAGATGCTACCTGAAGAAAACATTAGAGCTTACAATCAGAGGATTAATGAAGCAGTCTCAGGAATTAGGAACAATGGTGGAGAAATTTCAAAGGAAGATATAATGGACAAACTGATGACTACATTGATAGTAGATTATGAAAGCAATATAAAAATCTTGGATGAAACCATGCAATTCTCAAAGGACTTCAAAAGAGAAACCTTGATCAGCAAAATATCAACATTTGAGATATCAAGATTGAAGACAAAACCTAAAATTTAAATAGCTTTCAAAGCCTCTGTCCATGGTAAGAAATCCTTGAGCATCTCTAGTAATATTGAGAAAGAATAAGTTGATACAGAACTAGAAGAAATAATTTCTATGATTGCTAAGAAAGAAAGGAAAGGTAAAGGAAAATATGAAGGAAAACTACCATTCAAATGCTTTTCATGCAACAAAGTTGGCCACTTTGCAACCAAGTGTCCTACAAGAGTCAAGAAGTTCATATTAGACTACAAACCCAAATATACTAAGTAATTCTATCATTCTAAAGATGGTGTGACTGATGATGATTCAGGAGAAAATGAAATTGGATTCATTGCAATTAGAGATAATGGAAAAATTATTGATGAAATAGAAATTGAAGATGAAAAGAAAGCATAAGAATTGGCTTTAGTTTCACAAGCAGACATCAGAACAGACTAGATCATAGACAGTGGGTGTTCACATCACATGACAGGAGACAAAGATAGATTTGTGCATCTAGATAAGTATGAAAGTGGCATGGTTAGATTTAGAGATAACACTGCCAAACCTATCATAGACAGAGGATCCATCACCTTAGATGGAAAGACCAAGATAGATGATGTTCTGTATGTTGATGGTTTACATCATAACTTACTAAGTGTTGGACAGTTTCTTGATAAAGGATATCAGTTGGAATTCAAAAACAATAGGTGCATCATTAATAACAAAGAAGGTGACATGATTGCATCAGGTTCAAAGACCAAGGGTAATTTTTTTCATCTTAACTCCGAAGTAAGCTATTTTTTTGCAAAAGTGGATGATAGTTGGTTATGGCACAAAAGACTTTGTCATATCAATTTTGACAACATAGTAAAAATAAGAAATGTAAAGGTAGTAAGAGACCTTCCTAGTATTGCAAGACCGGTTGATACTATCTACAGGGAATGTGTGATGGGAAAGCATGTGAGGACCTCATTCAAAAGAAAATAGAACTTTGCAGAGAAAACATTAGATCTAGTGCATACAGACTTATGTGGACCTACTCAAACAAGGTCATACTATGGTGAAAGGTATTTCATTTTGTTTGTTGATGATTTATCGATAATTATGTGGGTTGTGTTCTTAAAAGACAAATCTGAAGCTTTTGATAAGTTCAAAATATTTAAAGCTAAAGTTGAAAATGAGTCAAGATTAAAAATAAAATGTCTGAGATCTAGTAGAGGAGGACAGTTCACCTCTGACAAGTTTCTTGAGTACTGAGAAGAACATGGGATAAAAAGACAACTAAGTGCACCTAGAACCCCTCAACAAAATGGAATTGCAGAAAGAAGAAACATGATAATACTTGACACAGCGTGCACTATCATGATTGAAGGAAAAATTGTGCACTCCTATTGGAGGGATGCAGTCAATACAATAGTCTATACTATCAACATAATTCAACTAAGACCAAGCGCAGACAAAACACCTTATGAACTTTGGTTTCGTAATGTACCTATAGTAAAATACTTCATAATCTTTGGAAGAAAGTGCTACATCAAGAGAGATGATGGTGTTGGTAAATTTGATGCTAGAAGTGATGAAGGTATTTTTCTTGGTTACTTTGCTAAGAGAAAAGCTTACATATGTTTTAATTTAAGGTTGAAGAAAATCATTGAAAGTGCACATGTGAAGATTGATGAGAAGTTCATGATTCAAGAGAGATATTATGAATATGCACCTATGATTGAAGATGAACTTAGACCTCTAAATAAAGAAACAATTATTGGGGAAATGTTTGACTGTATTGATGTATCACGCAATAACCCTGGACCAAGACAAGAAGAATTACAGATTACAGATGAGAGTGTCACACCTAAAATCTCTAAATACACATTTAGATACCATTCAAAAGAAGATATCATTGGAGATCAGAGCAGTAAAGTTTTGACAAGATTGAGAGAAAAAGGTTCAACCGTTGATGAAGAGGCATGTTTAATTTCACAAATTGAACCATTAAGTATTGAAGATGCATGTAATGATTCAGATTGGCAAAATGCAATGCAAGAATAATTAGATCAAATAATTAAGAATGACACATGGGAATTGGTCCCTAGACCTTGTGACAAGAATGTGATTGGAACTAAGTGGATATTCAAAAACAAAATGAATGAAGATGGAACAGTGATAAGAAACAAAGCAAGATTAGTATGTAAAGGATATACGCAAAGAGAAGGAATTGACTATTCTAATACATTTACCCCTGTGAGAAGACTAGAAGCTATAAAGTTATTTTTAGCTTATGCAACATTCAAGAACTTCAAAGTATACCAGATGGATGTCAAGTGAGCATTTCTGAATGGTGACTTGAAGGAAGAAGTTTACATAGAGAAGCCTAAAGGATTCAAACTTTCAGACAAACCAGACATGGTATGTAGACTAAAGAAAGCCCTTTATGGACTTAAACAGACCCCAAGAGCATGGTATGAGAGACTTGATGGTTACTTTAAAAAGATTGGATTCTAAAAGGGAGTAGAAGATTGCAACTTATTCATCAAAGAGACGCCTGAAGGATTATTACTTGTTGTTATCTTTGTTGATGATATTATTTTTGGAGGTAATGACAAGCTTAGTGCTGAATTTGCCAAAGAGATGTAGAGTGAATTTTAAATGAGCATGATTGGACCTATAAAATACTTTTTAGGATTAAATGTAAAGCAGAAAAACATAGGTATATTCATAAATCAGTCTAAATATGTGAAGGAGATATTGAAGACATTCAAAATGGAAGATTGAAAGCCAGTAAGAACTCCTATGATAACGGGAAGCAAGATTTCTAAAAATAATGACTCCACAGTAGTTGAAAAAACACTTTACGAGTCAATGATTGGAAAACTCATATATCTCACTCAATCTAGACTAGATATATCTAATGCAGTTGGAATTGTTGGGAAATTTGCAGCTGAACCTAAACAGAATCACTAATCGCAATAAAAAGAATATTTAGATATTTAAAGGGAACTATAGACTATGGTTTATGGTATCCTAATTAAGAAAATGTAGAACTTCATGTGTACACAGATGCAGATTGGACAGGTTGCGTTGATGACAGAAAGAGTACCTTAGGAGGAGTAGTGTTTCTTGGAGACAATCTGGTTACTTGGACAAGCAAGAAGCAGATATGTATTTCTCAATCAACAACAGAAGCTGAATATGTAGCAACTGCATTGAATTGTTCAACAATGGTTTGGATCAAACAGATGATTAAAGACTTTGGAATTCAGATTAATTGTCCTATTGTCATTCATTATGACACAACCAACACCATTAATATGTCAAAGAACCCTATGATGCATGAAAAGACAAAACACATAGAAATAAAATATCATTTTCTAAGAGAAAAAGTTGCAGAAAGAGAAGTGAAGCTGGATTATGTCACCACCAAAGATCAGTTGGAATACATATTCATGAAACCTTTATCAAAAGATACTTTTGAGTATCTCAAGAGGAAGCTGGGATTAATTCCCTTTCTCGATTCTGATTAGAACTCACAGAAAATGCATCAGTCCTTGGTGACTGATGAGTAGTTGACTACTCTACTTCTAGAGTAGTACCTGTGCTTATTTGTATTTGGCATCCTTTGCCATTGATGTCAAAGGGGGAGTATATAGTAAGGGGGAGCATATACTCTGGGGGAGTATATAGTCATGAAATTAAAAAACACATTCAAAGGAGATGCAACAGTGAAGAGGAACCTTTGATGAGGATATTGAGAAGATTGTAAAAAGAAAGAAGACACTTTTGGATTGATGGTGTTTTTAGTCATATGTTTCCATTAATGTCAAAGGGGGATATTTTTGGAGATTTTCCTTTGTGCAAATAGTTGACTGTATGTTTGTCATTGACAAAAATATATAGTATATAGTAGTATACTGTATTCACTTTTCAGTATGGATATGTTTAAGCCTTGCGCAGTTGTTTTTATGTTTTAGACATAGTTATGACACCTGTAACCACCTGAATTTGGTCTATTCTGACTATGGACCCTATTTTCCCTAAGTGTGATCATACCCCCAATTATGTCCAAATGACCCTATTACTGCTTGGCATAATTCATTCGAATCCGATTTAATCTCCTAAGTGATCTAATCACTAATTTACATTGATCACTTTAGCCAATCCAATTAATTCAATCCAATCAATTCAAATCATACCTGGCTAAGGTAATTAATTTAAAGGGAATTAAATGGAATCCTATTTATACCTCATCACTTTCAAAATCAATCCCCTAGCCTAAATTGATTCAATTTGGCTATAGTCCTAATTAATTGTTACAAAGAAATCAAAGGCTTAAATAATTAATTGAATCCCTATTATTAAATGAATATGTTATTACAACATTTCATTTTATTAATATTCCTTCAAACCTAACCAATCTCAACTACCCAACCATGAGTTCAAACTCATCCCAACCCCTTCTCACATGCTAATTCCTCTTAATTAGCTAATTAACCCTAATTAGATAATCCCCCCTCCACTCATTCTCTCTCCTCCCATCTCTATCTTCTTGATCACATCCCTTAAGCCCTAATCCTAATCCTAAGCTACCCTTAATGTTCACATTCCATTAATGAATGATTAATAACTCCACCCACTTGAGAAAGTCGGGGAATCTCAAGATTCCTTTCCTCAAGTCCACCTTGTCAAGCTTGACTCTAAACCCTCACCCATGCTTCTTAAACCCTCACCCATACCTCATTAATGCTTTCATAAATGAAGCATTAATGGCTCATACATATTCCTTCCACCCATACCTCATTAATGAGTCTTACACCCTCATTAATGGCAACCCTTCTAGAGTCTTCTCCCCTTCCTCCATTTCTCGTATAAATAGGATGGATTTTGAGCTCAAATGGCCCTGAAATTGAAAGTCTTTTATTGTATTGTTATAACGCTCCTAATTTTGAAGAGTTGATAGCATCCTTATGCTGCCCATATTTTGGAGAATTGAAAGAGAAATCTCATGTTGCTCATGTTTTAGGGATTTTCATAGTGCTTTCTAGCTTAAATCTTAGTTATATTGTTGTAATCTCCATTTCTAGAGCTAGCATGAATGTTTTTGAATCATTTAGATTACTTTTCATTTGAATCTTTTGTTCTTAGGTTGTATTTGTCACTGGAATATGCATAATCTGAGGGCTATTATGTCATTTTTCATACTCCTAGATGGGAAGAAATAGATCAATTTTAGTGATTGCTATATTTTCTAACCCCTTTGTTTTCACTAATGCAATGATTTATTGAAGTGTTGTGTCTCTTAACAGGTACAAAAATCACACACACATCTTTGGCGCCCACCGTGGGGCAAGATTGTTCAAAATTTCACCAAATTTTTCTCTCTGCCCTTAACATTTTCAAAATTTGCAGGCAGTTTATCATTTTCAGGAGAAAATTATCATTTTCGGTCATTCTTTTATCATTTCCAGGAACAACTTATCATTTCCAGTAAATATTTTATCATTTTCAGGAGCAACTTATCATTTTTGGGAGTTTTAATATCGTCTGTCGTTGCACTTCTGGAAGGTAAAAGTTGGCCTTAAAATCGTTTCTGGTAATCATTTTCGCATTTTTTGTATGAAACATCATTTTGTGTAAAAGGAATATCGTCCTGGGTATGTTTTATCATTTGGGGTCAATCTTTTATCATTTTCAGGGTTTATCATTTTGGGTTTCTGAAATATCGTCTGTCGTCCAGGGGGCAGAAATACAAGGCTCTATCATTTGCAAATTTGATTTCTAACTTGCTAATGTGGTTGTTTTCATGATTTTGATCCTATTTTTAGCCTAACTTGTGTTTTCAAATTGTTTTCAGAGCTAAAAGAGCGAAAAGAAGATGCTAACTTGTGGTTTTACAGGTTGCTAATCCATTATCTTGACTTATATTCTTTTCCTACGCTTTCGAAACTAAATGACATTTTCCAATATTATACTAAATTGACCAAAGGAATATGCTCTTTTCCCTTTTAAGGAAAATTAGAAACTCACAAGTCAATTTATGATTTGAAAAGAATTTGGAGTAATTGAACAAAGCAAAACCTCATTGTCTAATTTTGGGATCAGTAAATGAACAACGAAAATCACTAAATCTTGTGGTTCAAAGAACAAATTCAATCATTTAATTCAATTTGGATCAGTAAATGAACAACACAAATCACTAAATCTTGTGGTTCAAAGAACAATTTCAACTGTATAATTCATTTTTGGGACACAAAAATTGAACAAGAAAACTCACTAAATTTTGTGGCTAACTGAACAAGGAAAAATTTACCTTCAAGCATCTTGTTTTTCTTAAATAGGAAAAATCTAAATCAAGCTCAACATAGTTTGAAAGAATGAAAATTAATTTGCGTGTTTTGGGAGAAAATAGCTTAGATTAGGAGAGTATGCTCTTCTTCTTTGGAAGAATCAAAAATCTAGACATCCAAAGCTCGCCAATCCTTTGTACATTTATTTCACAGTAGAGGGCCTTCCGGTTGAGGAAAAAATCTCCTGGGAATGACCCAAGTGAGGACAAGTTTTATGCCAACCCTTCCAACTCACTATAAATAATGTTTTCCTCGTAGGCTAAAGCCTCGGAAGATGAAGCCGGTTTTTTTCATAGAATTTTGACATAATTCTTTGAACATGCTTGGGTATGTGTAGAGTGGAGCCGCATGAATCTTGCTTGCGAGACTACATATATTCAGGTACTCATAGGGCTATAAACCTGAATTTTTCCTTGTGCAATTCTATGGGGGACGGTTTCGAACGGATTTCCCAATAATCTACAACAACTTCAACTGGAATAATTCTTGATTAACCCCCGTAAGGGTGATAATCTTTGTGCAAGGAAAAAAGTAATTTCCCCAAGACACTCGTCATATTGTGCCCTCACTTGCATTTGGAGTTGGCTAATACAGCATCATGACTGGAGCCATTGCATGTTTGGTGATGGCTGTATTGTGATTAGCATTTGAGTGTGTACCTGAGTCAACAAGCAAAGATTTTCATCCTCCACCTAGAGAATAGGAAAAAGATGAGTGTCTGTTTCACCCTCTTAACATTACAACAATGCTTCATGTGACTAAAAATCATTAAAAAGATAAACTCTTCAAACAAGCAACAAAATTCAAACCTTGGTCTACATGTGTTTTTCAATCATTGAAAAACATCAAAAACACAATCTTCAAACTTCACGCACTTTCAAAATGAAACTAACAACATTTGATAGTGGGAAATTGTATCATTGCCTCTCAGAGGAAGATAGTTTATTTTGGATCCCTTTTTTGACTCTTTAGTCTATCCTTATTGCTTCTTTTGGTCTCACTATGGCTATATCAAAAACTGTTTCAGACATCTACCTTGCATGTCCTGTCGGACTCTTATAATATATCTCAATATGTGTGGTCTACCCGCTTTTTACAACAACTTGGTTCCTAGCTCACTATCAAGGCATTCTAACCCTCTGATGCTGGAATCATTTACGTTCACCAACAAAAAATAGTTCTTCTACCTAGACACACTCACTTGAACGATTTGAGAATCTACCTGACACTATTGGGAATAGTTGACAAAAATTTGAGACATAACCACATGGTTAACACAAGATGCAACAAGTACACATCTAAAGGATCAGAAGTACCTCCTAAATCAACACACTTTCTAGGAGAAACATCTCACAGTTCCCTACTTGATTTAGACTCTCCATAAATGGATAGAAACACTCGCGAATGGAGTGCAGATTTTGAAGAATATGACAATAGAAAGAGTCAAAAACATGAAGATCTAGATGAGAATGAAGAAACCACCTTTGAACATGATCTTTTTGGATTAGACAGTGAGGGGGAGATCCCTAAAGATGAGTACGATGAATTGAAACAGAGTAAGGTTCCACAAGATATTGGAAAGGATAATTGATGATGATAAAGAGAAATACTTCCTCCATCTAGCGTCCACAGGTGTCAAATTACCTAAGGATTATGATGTGGAACAACTCAAAGAAAAGGAAGTACCAACTCCTATATCTATCCTTGCCAAAAAACTAACATTGCTGCAAACAGAGCTTACAAACCTCAAACAAGAGAAGGCTAAACCAAAATCACCATACTCTTTGGACTCCATTTGTCCATTCCCTTTTGATAAGAGTATTACTATGGTTCTGTTTCCTCCCAACGTGGCAAGACCAAAGTATGACAGGTACACGGGAGAAACTAACCCACATGACCATGTGAGGGAGTTCTATGCTCTAAACATAGAATACATGCATGAACCTACATACCTCATGCGACTCTTTCCAGGAAGTCTAATAGGTAATGCCATGGAGTGGCTCTCAAAACTTAACCCTAAATTCAAAATATTTGAAGAGATAATTCAATTCCTTATCCAACATTACTCCTATAACATACAACATGATGTGACCATGATGGATCTATGTAATACTAAACAAAATACTAGTGAATCATTTACACAATTCCTAAAAAGGTGGAGGAAGATCTTTGCACGATATTCAAGGGCCATTCCTGAAACAGAGAAGATGGAGATCTTTGTTAATAATCTGGTGCCTAAATTAAACTACACATTACAAATGAAAGACTCTCCAAGATTTGATAGAATGATTAAAAATGCCCTTTGTATTGAGGAAGTCATGGTCAAAAGAGGGGAGATCACCCTTCAAAATGAAAACAAATCAAACAAATCCAACTCTAAGCCTAAATGGTGGAAGCAAAACAAGAATGTTGTCAACGATGGCGTAGTAGACACATCCAATGTTGGTCCTAAACCTAAAGTATTCAATCTAACCAATAGTATGCAAGCAAGCAAGGATACCAAGGTAACAACTCCCATACCCAAAACAAACAATGATAATGACAAGGGATGATCATGGACTTCCAAACCTCATAGAACATTCACTCCTTTGGGAGAACCTCTTGAGACTATTCTCAAAACACTTCTGGATAACAAAGTTCTCACTATCCCCGATTCTAAACCATGGGAACCAATGGTCAAACCCAGGTGGTGGGATGATAATTCCTATTGTGTCTTCCACAAAAACAAGGGACACAAGACTAACAATTGCGTTAAGCTTAAGCATGTCATTCAAGACCTCATTGAAGGAGGTAAAATCAAAGTAGATAGACACACTACTAATGAGGATCATACAAAATTAAAAAAATCCTTTCCTAATTATGACAAAGGAGAAACATCTAAAGGAAAAGGTAACGAAGTCAACTACACTTATTTCAACAAAGACAACGTGATTAATATGCTAGACATTAAAACCGAATCCATCAATGTGGTCACAATCAAAGGTGTCTCATTCCACTCAAATGCTGTAACATAGAGTCAAGCACAGGTCACGATCAAAGGACCTCCAAAACCAACATCAACATCCAAGGTTCCTATTGTAACTATTCCTAAACCAGCAGCAAAACACGTGGTTACTATCCTTAGAGGAAAATATGACTTGGTAGACCAGTTCCAACGAACCTCTACCAAAATTTCCATTTTTGAGTTGCTCAAAATATCTACAGTACATAGGGAAATCCTAGAACAGGCTTTACATGCTGCTAACATCCCAAAGGATATCGATATAGACAAATTCCAAGCAATGGGCAATTACATCTCCACGCCACATTACCTCTCCTTTTCTGAAGAGGATGATAAATCGTTGACCCATCCCCATAATCAACCCCTCCATATTGAAGTCCTTATTCATAAGTCCTGTGTTAGATGTGTGTTGATAGATGGAGGCACAGGATTGAATATCTGTACACTTGATCTAATCAATATAATAGGTATCTTAGAATAGACAATTGACTCTAGAAGCAAAATAACTATCAAAGCTTATGACAAGGAAGAAAGATCCTCCAGGGTCTTATTGTTCTACCTATCAGAGTCAAACCAATTGAGAGGAATGTCACATGTCAGGTATTGGTTCTACCCTTGGCCTACAATATCTTGTTAGGGAGACCATGGATTCATGAAATGCAAGTTGTACCACCTACTTACCACCAGTGCATAAAGTTCCCATATAATGGGGTGGAAGTGACGATTCCTCCAGATGCTAACTACACTTGTAATAATATCAAAGATGGTAGCATGATCCCACATAATAAGGAGGCTATGGATGCAGTGGCTCCTAAAACCACTAAGGACATGGTTATGAAGAGTTTTGGAAAAACCTTAAAAATTGAAGAAACAGGTATGGGAGAGTACAAGCTAGACCTAACTCCCTCACTTACAGAACTCCTAGTGTCACCAAGATCTTATGGAAAACCTTCCTCGACATTCACACCTACAGAATCCAAGGAGCCAAAAGTACACAAAGCAACTGGCATGATAAAGGCATCCACATCTTCTTCAGATATAACAGAAAAACAGGCAGTCTTGGACTGGCTTTACAAAGGAGAACCGATGGAATCTGAAGTCAAACATGTGAAGATATCCCCAGAATAGTATGGAAAGGGATATGATTTCCTCAAAAAGATGGGATACAAAGGAAAAGGACCTCTAAATGAAATAGGATGAGGGCTTATTGAACCTATACCCATGGAGTTCCAAAATACCAGAGATAAAATAGGATTGGGTTTTAATGCTAAAACTGATAAACCCGCTTCAAAAGGCAGTCCAAACTCAGATAAAAGGAGTGATGAAATAGATGAACTAGAGAAATGGTCCTATGAGAGATTATTGCATGTTGGCACTTAGGATCCTAACTACCAAGGAGAATTCTATGTACCCATCTTTGAGGTACCACAGGATCTTCACACCCCATTGTTAGAGCAACCTCCCATTCAAGAGGTAGGAGACGCCATAGAAACAATTACTCAAGAGACACCTCGACAATAGGATTTACATCCTAATTGGGGGAAATTGGTCATAGTTTCACATGTCCTTGATCTACCCCACTTTGATCCATAGGTAGCTAACCGGGTACATCAGATAACCATTGCTGAATACTTAAATAGATCTGATGATAAGGTCACTAACTCTCATGATTATGAATGGGAAGAGCTATCTGTTGCCACTGAAGATATTGGAATAGATATAATTCACATGTTTGTGGCACCTTTAGCTCCTTGTAAACAGTCTGACACTACTCCCAATGACACTGATAATCCTAAAGTAGAAGAAGAGTTCCTTCCCCTGATCATTGATGAAGAAATTGATGAGTACATAAGTCTAGAAGAATTTCATAGGTTACAAGCAAGAAGCCTCCTTTTACGGAGAGATGATGATGAGATTTTTACTTACGAGTCACTAGAGTTTGGTCTGGATATAACTAAAAATGACCATTTTAATGATGATCTCACTCTTATTGATCTAAATATTGAAGAAATTAACTTAATAGATTGTGTCATGTTGGTTAATGGTCTTGATGCTAACACGATGTTGTCCTTTCCAGAATCTGACTCCCTAACATTGATACTTCTAGACTTAATTGATTGGAATAAAATAGATCCTATTCCTATCCTCAACTTTCCCAATGACCACACCCTTGCTTGTTATCTCAATGCTTGTGAAACTTACCATTCTTCCACCAAACCAAGGAGCGAGAACATGCCACAGGAGGATATCAGGTTTCTCAATCAAAAACTGAAAAATAAAAAGAAAAAGAGGGCTGATGATGAAAACCACTCTGTGGCAGTATCAAATCCCAAAATAGTAAAGAAAAAATATGTATCTAATGGTGAAAACCTCTCAAAGGCACCAAAGGATGAGACTCTTGCCTCCCCGAATACTTTTTGGAAAGGTCTTCAGTACTGATTGAACCAACATAGTCAGTAAATTTGGGCACCGTTGAAAATCCTCAAATATTCCACCTTGCACAATCTTTATCAGAAGAGGAGAAGGCATAGTTCATAGAGTTCCTAAAAGAGAAGAAGATCAACTTTTCATGGTCTTATACTGATATGCCAGGGCTAGATCCTAATCTAATCATGCATCACTTATCTATAGCTCTCGGGATCAAGCCCGTGAAACAAAAACTTAGAAAGATGCATCCTCATGTTGCATTATTGGTAAAAGAAGAGCTAGAGAAGTTTTTGAAAGATGGATTTATCTGAGTCATTTCCTATGCAGGATGGATCTCCAATGTATTCCCCATGTGTAAAATAGATAAATCTATCAGGATCTATATGGACTTCAGAGACTTGAACAAATCCTGTCTGAAAGATGACTTCCCTCTACCTAACATTGACATGATCATAGACCTTACAGTAGGCTTCCAGATGTATTCATTAATGGATGGATTCTCAGGCTATAATCAAATCAAAATTTCCCTTGAGGATCAAGAGAAAACTACATTTACATGTGCATGGGGTACCTTTTGCTGGAATGTCATGCCTTTCGTGTTAAAGAATTTTGGTGCAACATCTCAAAGAGCCATGATGACTATATTCCATGACATGATGCACAAGAACATGGAGGACTACATGGATGATACATTGGATAAATCCAAAGAAATGGGTACTCACATTGCTGACTTAAGAACAATCTTGGATCATATGGAACAAATCCAACTTAGGCTCAACCCAAAGAAATGTGCCTTTGGGGTCCAATCAGGGAAGCTCCTAGGATTCATTGTTTCAATGAAGGGAATTGAGGTAGACCATGCTAAAGCTAAAGCTATACTAGAGATGGCTCCTCCACATAACATTAGTCAAATGAGGATGCTACAGGGGAGACTCCAATCCATCAGGAGATTCATGTCCCAACTTGCAAATAGGGCACAACCCTTTACTAAGTTACTACATAAAGGGGTTACCTTCAAATGGGATGAACACTGTGAAGAAAACTTTAGAGAATTGAAAGGATATCTGGCTAATCCTCCTATTCTTATGGTGCCTATTCATGGAAAGCCCCTACTCCTATACATTTCTGCCACAGCTATATCCCTAGGAGTATTTCTAGCACAAGAGGATGAAACAAAGAAAGAAAGAGCTATCTACTACATTAGTAGAACATTGGTCGCCTATGAGCTCAATTATAGCATTATTTAAAAAGCATGCTTAGCAGTCATCTTCACATCAAAAAAATTGAGACACTACATGCTCTCTCATACAGTGAAGCTCATTGCTAAGATTGATCCTCTAAAGTACCTTTTGAGCAAATAGCATTAACAGGATGTTTGGAAAAATGGGTCTTGATTCTAAGTGAGTTTGACATTGAATATGTAGAACGGAGAGCTATCAAAGGACAAGTCCTTGCAGATCAATTGGCTGATTCACCGCTCCAAGATGATGAACCTTTAACAATTTAATTCCCTAATGAAACAATCATGCATCTAACTGAATATCCATGGAAGATTTACTTTGATGGTTCATTCACTCAACAAGGCTCCAGAGCAGGAGTTCTATTCATAACACCTCAAGGCTACAAGATTCCCAAATCTTACAAATTGATGTTTCCATGCACCAACAATATTTCAGAATATAAAGCATTGGTAAATGGCCTTAAGAAAGCTATGGAGTGGAAAGTTGTAGAGTTACACGTGTATGGTGACTCCCAACTAATTATCAATCAGGTCAATGGGGAGTATCAAAAAAAAGATGAGAATTTGATTCCCTGCAAGCAACTCATTAATGACTTAAAGAAGTATTTTGTCTTCATCACATTCCAACAGATACCAAGATCAAAGAACAAAGCTGCAGATGTTATGGATACCTTGGCGTCCATGTTACAACTAGAAGAAGATCAATTCTGCTATGACTTCTTGGTGGAAGAACTATCCTATCCAGCCTTTGACATTCTTGAATACTAGGTAATATGTGCTTTAAACACCCCAGACCAATCTCGGTATGACAATATCATTGCTTACCTTTCTGACCAAACCATCCCTAACAATCTATCTAGAAATGAGAAAAGATCCTTGATTAGGACAACATCACGTTACGTCATCATAACTAACAACCTATATTGATGAGGTCTTGATGGTACACTTCTTAGGTGTTTAGAACTTGAAGAGTCCGATCTAGCATTAAAAGAAGTCCACAAAGGTATATGTGGATCACACTCGAACAAATTTTCATTAGCCAAGAAAATGCTTAGAGTAGGCTATTACTGGCCTACCATGGAATGAGATGCTATTTAGTTTTCAAAAGCATGTCTTAAATTCCAGACACATGAAAATATTATCCATGTTCCTACCAGAGAGCTTATACCTTTCATAACACATTGGCCATTTCAACAATGGGCCTTTGACTTGGTTGGACTAATTTATCCCAGCTCTTCAAATGGACACAAGTTCATCATTACAGCCACTGAGTATTTCACAAAGTGGGTCGAGGCCATACTGCTAATCAAAGCCACTAGCAAATAGGTGGCTATGTTCATTCTAAACTACATTATTTGTAGATATGGGATACCCTCTTCAATTTAATAGACAATGGGGGCCAATTTAAAAATCAAGACATTGATGAACTTTGTGAATAGTTCCATATCACTCAACATTGCTCCTCAATCTATTATCCTTAAGGTAATGGACAGGCTGAGGTATCCAACAAAAATATTCTCAAGACCCTACACAGAACTGTGAGTAAGTCTGGCAGAGACTGGCGTCTACAACTAAATCTGGCACTATGGGCCTACAGAACAAGCATAAGAACACCAATTGGAGCCACACCATCTTCTCTAGTCTATGGCGCTGAAGCAGTACTACCCATTGAGGTTGAAATCCCATCTTTGCAGATATCTTTACAAGGTCTTATTGATGAGCAATACCGCATTGATCAAGTGAATTATTTAGACCTACTTGATGAGCGCAGACAACATGCGTTCGATCACCTCAAAGTGTACCAAGCACGTATGTCCAAAGGCTACAACAAGAAGTTCAAACCATGAAAATTTGAAGTAGGGGATCTCGTCTTAAAAGAGAATCCTAAGAACTAGCCTAACAAAGAACAGAAAGGAAACTTTGAACCTAATTTGTTGGGACCTTATGTTACCACTGCTACTTTTGGGACTGGAGCTTATCAACTGGCTACACCTGAGGGAGACGTTCTTCCAGATCCTATCAACACTCTACATTTGAAGCAGTTCTACGTTTGATGTTCGGCTAGCAGAGCCTTTACAACAAAATTTTTTTACAAAATACCAAAAAAATTCAGAAAATTGATCTTGAAGAAATCCAAAAACAATGGAAAAGGTCCTACCGAAAAGGTATCCTTGGTGAAAACCTGGCAAATAGGCACCTTGATACTACAAAAACATCAAAAAAAGAAAATATAGCAAAAAAATTGAAAAATTGAAAAGTACCTTGATGAGCACCTGGTAAAATAGGCATCTTGGTAGCAAAAAGAAAAGAAAAGATCTTTCCAAGTGGTGAAAACCTAGCAATCAGGCGTCACTTGTGTTCTGTGCTCCATCTATCAATGCACTACTGATACCATGCCTTCATAATTATACTTGTGCTCAAACGCTAACTTCATTTCCTAAA
This sequence comes from Thuja plicata, assembly GCA_018584345.1. Lineage (NCBI taxonomy): Eukaryota > Viridiplantae > Streptophyta > Pinopsida > Cupressales > Cupressaceae > Thuja > Thuja plicata. The sequence continues at coordinate 238,787 of MU215634.1, forward strand.
TGGCTATCTTATCCTTGCTTGGGATTTGTTTGCATTTACATCTTAGGGATAGGTCATTCTACACTGGGGGCATCTTTGCTGGCATGGTAATTTATGGTTGCTAGGTTGCTCTAGGATGGTTTGCCTCACTAACACAATGTTTCTTGATACATGCAAAATAATGTCACTTTTCAAAACAAGGGTGTCTTTTCAAAACATCACATATCCAGGCATGACATTTACAATAACAGAGTTCCTATAGGGCTATATTGGATCAAAAACATGAATAGATTATCCTATCAATGCACAAAAATGGAACACCATATTGCTTGTATTCCAATTTTCTGATTAATGAATCTTTACTGTGTTTGACATATGAATGAACAAGTACTACTTAAACACATAGTTTGATATTGGTTTGATTATGATTCTTTTATGTCCTGATGATGTTTTCAACTAGGGGCATCTAAGTAATTATAAATTTTGTTTGATTGATTCACAATTGATGATTTATTATGTCTTCTTAGTTACTCAATGACATCTGTGCAAAGACAAAGAGTCACAAGGATAGGGGGCATAATGTTTTCTCGATTTTCTATGTATGGTGATTGCTTCAAATGATCCTATAAATTTCACCTAACTTAGATGTTTATGGTAACAGCTACCACTATGGGTGGATAGCCGCATATATCTCAATCTTCGTTATGTGTAAACTACAGTGAGGTTGAAACAATCTCCTTGTCTATTTTCTGATCCAGATTCTCACTTAGGTATACGAATCATAATGTACCCAAGGATATGAATTTTCAAGGTCATTGTAGGTCCAATATCTTGCCTTAATCAGAATCTGGTATAATAAAAGGAAGGTGACTATTTTGTTATCCTGGCTCCTATGCCTTGATGCTTAAATCTATTTCTGACATTTCAATAAAATATAGTATTCATACTTTCATAATATCAGTGGGTATTAGTGATGGTTTTACTTGTTAGAATGAATTTAGAATAACTGAGAGGGGAGTGGTGAATCAGTTATCCTTAGGTCTAGATGTAGTAAATAAAAACTTTATGAACTTCATATCTACTCGGCAGCAGTAGCATAAATTAACAACTTTAATCATGCAGTTTACTGTCAACTGAAATTAGCTTGTAGTAACATAATAGTAAAGTAAATCATAAGCATTCACACAAGTTGACACAAGTATTTAACGTGGAAACCCAATATGGGAAAAACCACCAGTAACATGCTACCAATTTTTCACTCTTCTGAAGTGATGCCCTGTGAGGAGCCAACCCCGTTAAAGGTTACAAAAACACACTGCTAGGTGTGACCTAGTTAAAGGATTTAATCACCCTGTCAGGAGTGGCCTTGTTAGAGGACTTAGAACATTCCAATCTAAATTTCACCTTGTTAGAGGATTTATACAAATGACTATTAAGTCAACCTTGTTAAAGGATTTAACTGATACAATGGTAAGAAAGTAATCAACAGTTTGTAATCTGGTACATACAACTTACTTTGCAATTCAGATCCAATTACAACACTGATGTTAACTTACTGATTAGCCTGCATTGTCATTTCAACCTTCTAATCTTCTTGGAAATCCATCAAGCAATCACATATGCAACCCTCTACCTCTGCCTTTTGCCTTCTCTGCTAGATCATGCTAAATAGTAAATCAACTATGCAAACCTCTTGCATACACTTGCATTCATCCACATGCATCCATATACATGAATAACCCCTTGAGGTTATCATATACCTCTTTTTCTAGGTCAAATAAGTCTTTTGCTGCTTAAACAAGATCGTAGATCTTAGGTTAGGTCAAATCCAACGGATCATTCCATCTTTGCATTACATTTACTTCTCCAAAGTAGTCTCTAATTAAATCTTGAAAACATGCATTAATTATGGTTACCCATACATTAAATGATGTGGATCAATCTTTAATTAACATTTCATATCCCAATAAAATCATCTAAGTCAGCCAGAGATCTCAAATCTCAGCAATAATCAAACTTCTGTAAGTCGGCCTTCATCACTATTTCCACTCAGCAATTTCAATGGTGCTCGACATCCAGCAACTTTTTTCTCATCACAAGAAACTTTACTCGGCACAAGAAACTTTTCTTGTCATGAGCAACTTTACTTGGCACAAGCCAAACTTGCTCGGCACAAAACAACTAGAAAAACTATCTTTGAAAGATAAACAATTAATTACTTTGCCAGAGTGCCAACTGATCAAATACCCTTTGAATTACCTTAACTCAACCATTCACTTGGTCTTCTTGTTAAATCTTCTTCATCAACAATAGATATGGTACTCAAATAGATAACAATAG
>MU215634.1:254567-275884 GCA_018584345.1 Thuja plicata
CAAATGCAGTGAGTCTACCTATCAGATTTTCCAGATTCAGATTATTGTTAGGAGTACATCTCAATTCTTGAATTGCAGAAACTCTAATAGCATATACAAGAAGTAAAGTTCTCAGTACCTTTCTCATTATGGTGTTCTCATCAATAGTTCCATTAGCCCCTCTAATGGCATTTACAACTTATTTTACCCTACCATAGTACTGAATGATATTTTCACCTTCTTGAATTTTCATCTCATCAAACTTACCTCTTAGACTTTCTGATTTAGCCCTCAACACATTTTTGTCTCCACCATAGACAGTTGCAAGTTTTTCCCACATCTCTTTTGCATTTGTGCAGTTCTTTATATCAACAAATTCAGAATAGCTTAACGAGGAGGCAATCTCCAACATTGCTTGATTGTGCTCTTGCTTTTCTCTAAGTTGTCCAGCTGAAAGAGGACCAGTAGGTCATACATAGTCATGTTCAATAAGTCACTTAGCATCACCTCCAATACCAGCCAAATGTAGTTTCATCAAGCTCTGCGATGCAGGGAAGTTATCTTTGTTCAGCTTGGGAACCTCCTTCTTATACATCTTGATCTTTTTCTCCAAGTACCTTCAAACTGTTTTCAGGAAACCAAAGCTCTGATACCAATTGTTAGAATGAATTTAGAAAAACTGAGAGGGGAGGGCTGAATCAATTATCCTCAGGTCTAGATGTAGTAAATAAAAACTTTTTGAACTTCAGATCTACTCGACAGCAGTAGCATAAATTAACAACTTTAATCATGCAGTTACTGTCATTTGAAATTAGCTTGTAGTAACATAACAATAAATTAAATCATAAGCATTCACACAAGTTGACACAAGTATTTAACATGGAAACCCAATATGGGAAAAACCACCTGTAACATGCTACCAATTTTTCACTCTTCTAAAGTGATGCCCTATGAGGAGCCAACCCTGTTAAAGGTTACAAAAACACACTACTAGGTGTGACCTGGTTAAAGGATTTAATCACCCTATTAGGAGTGTCCTTGTTAGAGGACTTAGAACATTCCAATCTGAATGTCACCTTGTTAGAGGATTTATACAAATGACTGTTAAGTCAACCTTGTTAAAGGATTTAACTGATACAATGGTAAGAAAGTAATTAGTAGTTTGTGATCTGGTACATACAACTTACTTTGCAATTCAAATCCAATTACAACATTGATGTTAACTTACTGAGTAGCCTGCATTGTCATTTCAACCTTATGATCTGCTTGGAAATCTATCAAGAAATCACACATGCAACCCTCTACCTCTACCTTTTGCCTTCTCTGCTAGATCATGCTAAATAGTAAATCAACTATGCAAACCTCTTGCATACACTTGCATTCATCCAAATGCATCCATATACATGAAAAACCCCTTGAGGTTATCATATACCTCTTTTTCTAGGTCAGATAAGTCTTTTGTTGCTTAAACAAGATCGTAGATCCTAGGTTAGGTCAGATCCAATGGATCATTCCATCTTTGCATTACATTTACTTCTCCAAAGTAGTCTCTAATTAAATCTTGAAACCATGCATTAATTACGGTTTCCCATACATTAAATGACATGGATCAATATTTAATTAACATTTCATATCCCAATAAAATCAACTAAGTCGGCCAGAGATCTCAAATCTCATCAATAATCAAACTTTTGTAAGTCGGCCTTCATCACTGTTTCCACTCGGCAATTTCAATGGTGCTCGGCATCGAGAAACTTTTTGCTCGTCACAAGCAACTTTACTTGGCACAAGCAACTTTTCTCATCATGATCAAATTTACTTGGCACAAGCCAAACTTTTTCAGCACAGAACAACCAGAAAAACTGTCTTTGAAAGATAAACAATTAATTACTTTGCCAGAGTGCCAACTGATCAAATACCCTTTGAATTACCTTAACTCAACCATTCACTTGATCTTCTTGTTAAATCTTCTTCATCAACAATAGATATGGTACTCAAACAGATAACAATAGTCTCACCAGTAAAGGTTTGACATCAATGACAAAATAATAGTTGCTTGCAATGTCACTTTCCAACAGTACTATCCAGTAGTATCTGTTCTGAAAAGTGCCCAATGATGATAAAATGCTACAATATCTGCAAATCAGTGACAAAGTCCTAAGAGTTTGCATGTAGCTGCATTTAGAGATTGCATGATGCATTTTTGAAAGAACAACATAGGGATTTGTGCTCAAACTCCTTTCTATTTTTAAATTCATCTAAAATCCAAGATATTTACATACCCATGCTTCCCAAAATCTTTGATCTATCGGGAACAAAATCAAACTCATATTTTTCAATGGGATTAACTTAGTACTCATATGTTTCCTCTTAAACACACCCCCACTTTCTTCACTTAATCTAATCCATTCTTTCTTAAACAAACCATTCCATGAAAGTGATACATTCTTTCAACAGAGGCATTTCATTTATTTTTCCTTCGATTTCATTCCTGAGGGGGCATGATCACACTACCATCAATCAATTTTTTGCTCGAAACAACATCAAAATGACTTCGTTATCAAACACACTGGGGGCATAACAGTTTCCTTAACTAAGTCAAAATTGTTGGATAGAAAGCTTTGGTTCTCATAAGATAGATATCTTGTGTTTCCTCATTTTTAAAAGACTCTTATTAAGCTCCTGGAAGCTTCTTACAGAATTTTGGATGACAACCAAGTTCAGAATCAGTATTATCAATCTTTGGATGACAACCAAGTTGTGAATTGGTATCTTTAAGATCTTTTATTGATCTTTGGATGACAACCAAGTTCAAAATCAATTCTATTAGTTAGTTCGATCAAGTGCAACACTGATCTCATCAACATTTCATTCGACAACCAAGAACAGAATTCTCAATCTTTCTAAAGTCAAAATCAAAAACTTTCTTTGAATCAATGTGCTACTTGCACATCAATTCAAAGAGGGGAAAATGTAACCACCTGAATTTGGTCTATTCTGACTATCGACTATATTTTCCCTAAGTGTGATCATACCCCCAATTATGTCCAAACGACCATGTTACTGCTTGGCATAATTCATTCGAATCAGATTTAATCTCCTAAGTGATCTAATCAATAATTTACATTAATCACTTTAGCCAATCCAATTGATTCAATCCAATCAATTCAAATCATACCTGGCTAAGGTAATTAATTTAAAGGGAATTAAATGGAATCCTATTTATACCTCATCACTTGCAAAATCAATCCCCTAGCCTAAATTGATTCAATTTGGCTATAGTCCTAATTAATTGTTACAAAGCAATCAAAGGCTTAAATAATTAATTGAATGCCTATTATTAAATGAATATGTTGTTACAAAAATTCATTTTATTAATATTCCTTCAAACCTAACCAATCTCAACTACCCAACCATGAGTTCAAACTCATCCCAACCCCTTCTCACATGCTAATTCTTCTTGATTAGCTAATTAACCCTAATTAGCTAATCCCCCCTCCACTCATTCTCTCTCCTCCCATCTCTATCTTCTTGATCACATCCCTTAAGCACTAGTCCTAATCCTAAGCTACCCTTAATGTTGTCACATTCCATTAAGGAATGATTAACAACTCCACCCACTTGAGAAAGACAAGGAATCTCAAGATTCCTTTCCTCAAGTCCACCTTGTTAGGCTTGACTCTAAACCCTCACCCATGATTCTTAAACCCTCACCCATACCTCATTAATTCTTTCATAAATGAAGCATTAATGGCTCATACATATTCCTTCCACCCATACCTCATTAATGAGTCTTACACCCTCATTAATGGCAGCCCTTCTAGAGTCTTCTCCCCTTCCTCCATTTATCTTATAAATAGGATGGATTTTGAGCTCAAATGGCCCTGAAATTGAAATTCTTTTATTGTATTGTTATAATGCTCCTAATTTTGAAGAGTTGATAGCATACTTATGCTTCCCATATTTTGGAGAATTTAAAGAGCAATCTCATGTTGCTCATGTTTTAGGGATTTTCATAGTGCTTTCTAGCTTAAATCTTAGTTATATTGTTGTAATCTCCATTTCTAGAGCTAGCATGCATGTTTTTGAATCATTTAGATTACTTTTCATTTGAATCTATCATTCTTAGGTTGTATTTGTCACTGGAATATGCATAATCTGAGGGCTATTATGTTATTTTTCATACTCCTCCTAGATAGGAAGCAATAGATCGATTTTAGTGATTGCTATGTTTGCTAACCCCTTTTTTTTCACTAATGCTATGATTTATTGAAGTGTTGTGTCTCTTAACAGATAAAAAAATCATACACACAACACCATGTTCATACACAAATTCAAAAGTTCAGTTAGAGTTGAGTTTTGTTACTCTATTTACCAGCCATAGTTTCAGAGGACTTTTTTTATAGAAAGCCGACAGTAAATTTATTGATTCTTCAGTTGTGCCTATCTATGGGATATGCATGTTTAGATTCATGTTTAGTTATGAGTCAAATATAATTAACCAAAGGCACTAATTGTGTTTCATCCGCAACGTGACATTTGGGTAATTTTGGTGGAGCTGACTATGTGAAGCGATGCGTCTATTCATTTTGGGTTGTGTGGTTCTAATTATGTTGTGTGCTTAGTTTCACCATCAAGAGAAGCATTGAAAGGATTCCTACAGCTGACGTGATCATATCTTTGGAGAAGATACATACAGCAGTTCATTTTTTATCACTAAGTGTGAATGATAAGAAAAGAAACAAAAAAAGAACAGAATAGAATGCCGATTGTTTTGTGACAGTAAAGATATTTTATTCATCAGTTAAAGATCTAAGTGAAGAAGTAGAGAGTGCATACAATTCATTGGAACTAATCAAGACAACAGGTCTACTCAAACAGTTCATTATTAGATATAGTGTATATCTATTTTACTAAAGGTTGCAGCCTTCATCATTTTAGCAGTGTGCTTTTGGATAATGAGTCCTCACCCCTAACAAGGTTATTTTTAAAAGACTCCTAATAGGGTCTAATCCTTAACCAGGTCACTGTACTTATTGCATTGTAAAGATCAACTCCTAACATGGTTGTAAGATCTTCTAACAGGGATTATTATACTCAAGTACAATTCTTTGTGGGTGCTAATTACCACCGAGGTTTTTACCTATTTTGGTTTCCCCATAACCAAAATTATGGTGTTCTATTTTGTGTTATCTTATTGTGTATATGATTAATGATATGTTTTACTTAATTGGAGAAAAGAATTAAAACTAGTTGATAACTGATTCACACCCCCCCCTCTCAGTTATCCCTTGGGACTATTCCAACATGTGTGTATGTGTGTGTGTGTGTGTGTGTGTGTGTGTGTGTGTGTGTGTGTGTGTGTGTGTGTGTATGTGTTATTATAGCAGTGATGCAATCCTTTCTTATGAGACTCCATGATGGAGACTGATTCACCGTATAATTCTTGGCCATGTTCTATTCCTAGCTTTAGGCTAGAAAGACACGATCTTGGTAGACGTATCTTACCATTCTACATTTGGTTATATATTTGAGTTAAGGATAATAATCTCCTTTTTGGATTCCTTTCCACTATTTTGGAGGTGATACCATGGTCTAGTCAGGTTAAGTAATCATAGTTTCTATCCATAGTTGAGTTGTTTACATGAGAGAGATATTGTATTTCTCCTATGCTTTCTATCTATGGTAATGTTTAGCACTTCTTATGGAAAGAGTGTTTTTTTTAGCCTCTATAGTGTGAATCATATTAGTTGTAAGAGGAAACTTTTTGAATCTATACCTCTTGGTATCCTAAGGATGGATGAAGTATCCCTCAATGAAGTGTGTTTTGGTAAGAATCCTCTCCTTTTGAAATTCTTGAGTGAGTAAGTGAGACTCTAGTTGGGTTAAAGTAGGCTCTAGAGGAGCATGGTATCAATTTTCATCCATTTGGGAGATATGTTCCTCTTGTTCTTAATTTTTTGGTTTGAGTTCTTAGGTGCCTTGGTCTTAGAAGAGGCCTTGGTGATAACTATTTTTCTGTTAAATGCCTCAAGATGAGAGAGAGTGGCATGTGTATTGTCTCTTTTGGTGCACATCATGTCTAGATGCATCTCTCCTAACATGCATTGTGATTCCTTTATAAGACCTTGAGATTGGTTGATACTATTTCATGTGTGTGTTGGTCCTTTGAATAGTGGTGAGGTTGGCTGGTATGGAGTTTGTATAGTTGGCTAGACTTAGGGAAAAATTGTATGCCTTTTTGTGATCAGACTTGGATGTAGATTTCACTAGTTGTTTTGAGGTTGACACTGACACTTGTATTATCAAGGTTGTTGAGCCTAGAACCAAGTGGATACAACCAACATGATATGAACTGGATATTGATATTGGATCACAACAGATAGAAGCACTATGAGAAAACCCAGTTGATCCCAAAGAAAATACTTATGGAACTTATGAAGAAGTGAAAGAAAGGAATAAGAAAAACATTATGATACCTAAGGAAGTCAAGAAGACATGAAAAATGATTGATACTTTATCCAAGACACTAAGATTTGATGGGACAACTATTAAGGCCATAGATGATGATAAAGATTTTTTTTTTATGACAAACAACTTGCATTTGTAACTTCACCAAGAAAAAGAGGTGCTGGAAGGAACACCAAATCTTTAGTGAAACTCAAAGAAAAGAAATTTTTTGAGATAGCTCAACTGAAAGGAAAAAATTATAAGAGAAACTGAGGAGGAAAACCATCTATACGTTCATGAAGGAAGTTAAGACTTGAGGATGAGAGAGAAACAGAATCAGATAAGGAAGCTAAGTCTACACATGTGGCATATTTTTCAAGAATTCCACAAAGTATAGATGATTTTCTGGAAGATCTAAATAATATAGGAAGACTTGGAGCTTTTAGGCAAGCAAAGTATGAGAAAATAAATGATGAAGATAAGAACAAGATTGAAGAAGCTAGTGTGGTAATACTAATGAGATATAGATTAGCCCCAATTGAGCTAGCAAATAAGATACCAGAAAAATTGTATAATAAGATTGATGCAAGATAGAAATATGCACTTAATGTCAAAAACAAATGAGAGAGAGGTCACTTGTACATAAAATTTATGACCTTGCACCATCTGAGATTCATGAAGCACTACATAAATATGAAAACAAATTTATATTCAAGGGAAGAGCCCTAAGAATCATGAATGGAGATATACTATCTGTAGACATGGAAACTAATGCAAAGTGGAGAGATATATTTGACATATCTACTACCGAGAACCTGATGTAAAAAAGAATCAAAGTGAAACCACTATTGACAAGGTAAATTAAATCACAAGCCAAGTAGATCATGTTGATCTAACTACTAAAAATGCAGAAGCAATCATTGAAGATGCATTGGAGGATATAGATCCTTCAAAGGAGTTTTCAAAGCATGAATATGTAATGGACTTTCAAGTACCAGACACTAAGTGTATTGATGTAGATGTTTCACTATTACAAAGTAATGATCCCATATTGATTCAAGTACAAAATTATTCTACTACTCAGATTTGTACTACTGAAGTCACACAAGATATGGCAACCGAGCCACTAGTTGACACAGGAAAAGAGAATGTTGATGAGCCAAAGGATACCAAGACTGAACATAGGAAGGATACCGAGTTAGAACCCCCAACCAACATTGAAGGACAAAAGCATAATACACCACTGACCAATACATCAAATGTTCAGAATGTTCAAAAGACACAAGATACTCAAAATGAAATGCTGCAAGAATCAAATCTTAAAGACAAGGATATAGAGAAAGAAGAAGAAAAAAAACAAGAGGAAATTAAACCAGAGGAGAGTATAGCTAGTCACCATACAAGTCACTAGATGCAATAATAACATCACTTTCTAAACGCTCTACTGGGGAGATAAAGTTACATGAGAAGAAGAGTAAGAAGAAGAAACAAATGATTGATTTGAGTAAGCCAATCATTATACCACCGGGAGACCCAAATATGATGAAGCCCAAAAAATTATGTATTTATGCAGAGATTGTAGATCAAAAGGATGAGAAAGACAAGTTATTGGTAAAGAAGAAAATGGTAGACATATTAGAAGATGTCAAGGAAGTTTTCCAGGAAATTATTCTTGAAGTTACTATTGATGAATCTGAGCCCCTCCTAGACCAAGTTGGAAATCTAGTCCAACATATTAAAGGACCGAACAAGGACATGACTGAATAAATGTTAAATATTCACAAGGAATCTATGGAGAATAAATTGATGGAGGACCTACTACAAAATATTGATATAGAAAAGGTAACTCTTTCTGAGTTATGCTCAAAAATTGAAGAGCAATTACAATCCCTCATTTCATTATTTCAAAAATTTTGAGTTCTTTCAAACTTTACCAAGGAAATCAACAAGAAGGAGGAAGATACAGAAAAAGAGTTGACTGAGCAGCTTAAAGAGATAACTACTGATCCTAGAGAATTCCAGTCCTATTACTCAAAGATACAGGAACTCATGGGAGTTAAACTCTCATTAAGACAAGAGGAAGATAAGGTGAGATTGGAGTTTCTTGAATTGAAAGAACTATTGATTCCTCATGTTCAATCCATGTAGATACATTTGAAGAAAGGAAAAGAACTAGCAATTTTTCCAGAGGTCAGCACCCTGGATACTATAGTTAACCTATCGACAAAAATCAATGAGCACATTGTTATATTACAGAATTACTGAGACATATGGAAGACTGTACTGGCTGGGATACAACAAATGTATAAGAACATTTTTGATAAATAATTTTTACCGTTGAAACTTTTTATAATAAAAAAAGAGTCAATACAAAATAATAAAAAAAGTCAATACAAAATAATAATAAAATTATATATGTGAAAAAGAAACAAAAGGAGAAGAGTTGTACATATTTTGTATAGAGAGTAACATCCGAGGGGGAGTTACTAATTTTGATGACTTTGAGGTTTTTGTCAAAAATGCTCAACTAATGTCAAAGGGGGAGATTGTTATCTCTATAGATATTTTTTTGTCATTAGTTAATTCAAAGTCATGTGAGTCAGAAGAATCAATCGGTAAAAAGGGAGAAAGCAAATATTTAACTAGTCGGTGATGCACACCGAGTAAGTTAGTGAAGTCGGTAAAGCACACAACATAGATAAAGACACTACACCGAGAGTCTATAGTTACTAAACACCAAGTGCATATGAATTACACTGAGTTGACAATTACCAAGTACTAAAGATCATTTAACCAAGAAAAGAGAAGTTACTCTACCAAGTTACTTAATTGATTGTAAACACGATAAGGACGCATTTAATGAATTGACATAACATTAATTGTGATTCTACAATGCACGAAAAATAGTTTTTTGCAAGATCAGTGATTGAGATAATTGAAAGAGAAGATCTGAGGAGAAGATTAAGCGGTTAATGAAAGTTTGGTATTTCCAAGAAAAACACCAAGTACCAAGGTAAAAGTGACAGTCACCGATCGGAAAAGAAGATTGAACGGTTAAAACAATTCACGGTGAACCTAACACATAAGATTAAGAAGCAATAACTCTTATATTTAAATAATGATTTACAGATTAGTAGAGAGTGATGATACAGAGAAGAGGTTGATATTGTTAGTGAAAGTTAAAGGAGTTATTTGAAGAACAAAGAGAAGACTTGAGAGCATCAAGCAAATATTTTTCTACAACATAGCATATTCAAGCAAGTGTTACAGTTTGAGCTTGAGGTAACACAATTTCAGAGCAGATAGAGTTTGATCAACATTTGTTTTTGATGCAATATAGTTGACATTGTTGAGTTGTTGATACTATTGTATTGAGAGCTAGAAATCCCAATACTGGGTAGATCTTAACCGATCTTATATTTTTAAAACCTTTAATAGGGTACATCTCTAAGTGTAGAGATTGTAAAATCCTCTAACCAAGTAGACCTAGCAAGTCTTTGTATACTCTTAATAGGGTAAGCTATCAAAATGGCTAAACATTGTAAGCTCTAACCGAGCACCCTTTATAATGTAGTTAGTGAAGGTTGTGGGTATCATCCCCACCACATTTTTGTCCTCTAACCAAGGATTTCTTCGTAAAGAAAATCATGGAGTTATGAGTTCTATTACTTGAATGTTTTAATGATATGTTCTATAACTTTATATTAATTTCATTTCAAGTTATTGAATTCGGTAAACAACAACAACAATATATAGTTTATAGGCAGTTTGAGTAATAATTTTTTTTGTGGTACTGATTAACCTCTACCCTCTCAGTCCCAACTTTCCATAGTGATTCCAATAATTAATATCAGAGATACTACTCTTGAGTTATAAGGTTTGACCACTTGAGAGTTAAAGATCTTAGTCATGGAAAGTTGTAGGAAATTCAAAATAATTGATGGTCTTGAATCTGAATTGGAGAGTGCAAGAGAGTTAATCATTGATCCGAAAAAGAAACTTGAGAAGTCTCTAAGGAATAGATTGAAAATATATTATGAACTAAAGGTTACACAAGAACAAGTTGATACACTTGAGACAACATTTGAAGGGATTGTTACTGATGTGTCAGAATCAGCTATAAGATAACCATTGGAAAAGAATGATACACTTACCAAGTAGTTGGACCTAGTGAAGATAAATCTTGAAACCAATATGATAAGAATGGCTGAATTGATTGAAGGAAAAAAGATTTCTGAAGACGAAAAAGAAAATGGAAGAAGATGATAAAAAGAAAGTTGAAATTAGGTTATTAGAGAAAGATAATGAGATCATGAGAATGACATAGGTTCACTATGATATCACCGACCAACTTCTAAGTGCAAATCAAGATAACACAAGAAACGAATTTGAAAACCAAGCACTGAAAGATGAAATTGAAAGAATGGATCAAAGACTGAAAGTTGAGAAAGATGCAAATGAAATACTAAAAATAAATGAAGAGTCACTAAAATGTTAGATTAATCATTATTTATTGCTTATTAATTAAATCATGTTGATTTAGTTAGTTAAGTTTTTTTATTACTCTTTATTGCTTAAGTTGTCTCTTAGGTGCATTAATAATTAATTATTTTATTAATTATTAATGTGCAACCTAGCTTTTTTTCCTTTTAGGGTTTCGTTCACCTTTTAAGGTTGAACTTTATAATTATTGTTTAATAATTCAGAATACATTTTTTCTCTGCTCTTTTTTAGTTTCTCTAAGCTTCTGAGTTCTTTTTCCTCCTTTCTACTTCTTTCTTGTAACAAGTACTTGCATGTAGTTCTTCTTGGGTGTTATCAGATCAGTGTTTCTTAGATCCTTCATGGTATCAGAGCCCCTCTGCTACTTCCTATTCTAGAGTTTTGGAAGTTGTATTCGAAGGAGAAATTTTTAGCTTTTTTAGGATTTTTGTCTTCAAATCTAGGGGTGGAGTTTTTTTTGGAGCACTTTGGATAAAAAATGACCTCACGGTTGAGTCCATAAAGGCCCAAAATCCCCTATTTTTATATAAGGCACAACCTATTTGGTCTACTGTGCCTCTAGGAAAAAATAAATGGCCTCTAACGCTGTACAGGCACATTTTTCAAGGCAAAAATGCAAAAATATAAAAAAATCAAAAAAATGTACAAATTTATTGCGCAGGCAGTGCGCAGCCACCGTGTCACCATCGCGTGGCCTGCATGTTGCCACGGCCTGGCCTGCGCCTTGTCGCACCCATGCACCACTGGAAGTCTGCTCTAGCACCATCGTCGCCCCAATGCTGCCAACGTGCAACCGGACCGCCACCCATGCGCCACCCACCGCTTGCAGCATTGCCAGGGAGCCACCTTCGCCACCCAAATTCAATGACGTCACCCTATCAGCTGGTAACGTCACTTTCCAGCCAATTTTCAAAATTTTTGGGTACTGATTTTATTTTCCTGTGACTAGATTTGTTTCCGGCATGAAGGCCTTGTGATAGTCATATTGTCATCAAATTTTTTGCAATGTCAAGCGACGGCAACTTGGATGTCAAATTTTTTCCTGTGACTATGTTTTTCAAGTGAGCTTCTATTTCTAACCTCCTGTCAGTATTTTTCTCATAACTTGAGCATAAAATATTGTTTTCCATCAAACAAGATATCACCAGAAAGATCTTTCCGAGACGGAGACCACCATGTGGGTTTTGTCCTCAAATTTGGTCATTTGAGTACCTGATTTCAACCTCAAAGTAGAGGCTTCAGTCTCCTCTCTCTATGCATCTAGAATCCAGGTTTTATTCTTATTTTTTGTGTTTTCTAAGTTATTTTTGGGTGTACGAGGGATAGTATACTACATTGTGGGGGGTGAATTTCACTTTCTATAATTTACTTTAGAAAGACCCTTCTACTTTTGTCTTCTTTCTCTCAATGTCAGACCCTTCAGTTGTCTGACTGACACCACATAACTACCACACCTAGAAAGCACACATGACCATGCTTCTTATGGTCTTGTTTGGATGAGAACCAACCTGTTCTGTAATGTCCTTTGAGATTCTTCAGTATAGGAATAAAATGGATGAAGCCATTGGCTTAATTACACTAAATATCTCTGACAGTCTCTTGTTTCACTTGGAGAATTTGTTGGAATAATGGAAGGGTGTGTACTGAGAGGGGAGGGGTGAATGAGTACCCTTAAAAACTTTTACAAATTAAACCTTAGTACTCATTACTCGCTTAACTGACCACTCTATCTTTTCTACTTCACGCATGTAATATCATAGAATAAATGTAAATGCATGTAAACAAATATTGAAACATTCATGAAACTCATTCACACATGACACAAGTATTTGATCACGCAGAAACCCTTGTTAGAAGGTAAAAGCTGTGGTGGGGAAAAAACCCACAAAGCTTCACTATCTATAGAATGGAAGGTGCTTTTAAGGGCTACAAGTTGTGATCACTTCTAATGATCTTACCCTGTTAGGAGTAACAAGTCAGACTTGTTAAGTCTACTCAGTTAAGAGATTTTAGCAACACAATGTATGTGTGCACTCGGTTAAGAGATTTACAAAAAGACTGTTAAGTCCACCTTGTGAAGGGATTTTGTTGTTTGTTACAATTTTTAGAGAGTAGAAACATATATAACCTGATTGCTGCAATCTCAAATTTTTGATTGCAGATCCATTAAGTACACAAAATATATCACCTTATTGTGATGGATAATACCTTTGTTTTGCTTGGTAGCCTTGTATGTAGTTCTTTATAAACTTAATTCTCCTTTATATATCTTTGTGCATGAAAATATATGTCTGATCCATAGATATCCTTGGCGGCTACAATCATATCATTCTTGATTGATTATTACATCCATATACAAAATATTTGACCTAATTAGGTTTCATGCTTTTCATGAAAAACTCTAAGATTAAAGGTTTACAACTTGACCTTGATCTACTAGTTTGCATGAATACAATCAGTTAACTAATTAGATACACAATTAATGCTTTTCTCAATCCAAAAAAAATGGTTATCTAGCTAAGAATTTTTTTTTTTTAAGATTAAAGTGTTTTAGCTGATGTGTAGGTGAGATCCGCTTTTCTCGGTGAAATGTTGTCTCTCAGTGTAGACTGATGCTTGGTGATGTCTTCATTAGCTGGTGCTTGGTGATGTCTTTGTATACTGTTCTCAGTGATGTCTTCGTAGAGTGGTGCTCAGTGATGTCTTTGTAGAGTGGTGCGCAATCATGTTGCTTGGTTGATATACTGCTCCGTTGATTGTGTTGTCGCTCGATGTTCAAAACATTTTGGTGATCACTACACTCAGTGAGTGTTGTCACTCAGTGATCATGACTGACCAACCAAAACTATCTTCTTATATACTAATGACAACTTCTGATCCTTTATGGATTATCAATCTCCCCCTTTGGCATTAGTATCAAAAACTGATATGTATAGTATATACACCAAGTGTTTTACCTTTATAATGACTCCCCTATGTGCATGCCTCGGTATGTAGATATAATGTATGTACATGTTTCCCCCTTTTTTGAAAGTAATGACAAAGATGTAGAACTTATAGCTTGTCAAATATGTGTGAATGATATTGTTGAATGGCTTCCATCAGCTTGCCCCATTTCTCCTTCAAGTTCTCTAAGGTCATTTTCTCTAAAGTGATTTGAGCATGCATGACATATATGCTTTTTGTTACTGACATCTCTGGGGTGTCAATTAGAGTCTTTTCCATAGTCATGTGTGTTAACGACAATGTGTAATTTAGTAGTAACATGGTATGTAGCTTGGTTACTTCATCTTTTATTTTCTTTCTGCCTTTTGTATTTCAAGTCTTAACTATTTAGATTCAACAATCTTTTCATAATGCAGTTGGAATGCATTTGGCTTAGTTGATAGACTTAGTGCACTAGCTTTTAGATTTTCATCTATCTTAGCTATCTGTTCACTATGCTCGGTTGTGAAGTGCTCTAGAGTGCACAACTTTTGAACTAAGGTAACTACTTCTGAAATAACATGTTCTAATGTAGCTACTAGTTCAAAAAGTTTCACCTTATTCTATGCCACTTCTTGGCTGATTTTATTGGTGAGTTTGTATTGACACTTCTCTTCTACTCATTCCTCAATGACCTTCTCGGTGTCTACATTCTTTTTGTGATTGCCTCGGTCAGAACTGCAATTTGATCAATAAAGGGTGCAGTTTGATCAATCTTGGTGTCAGGCACTACTTGCAATAGAATCTCCTTTGTTGTTTCTAGAAATTGTGAATTTCCATGTTCCTTTCTGAGCTTGTCCAATAGTGCTTTTCTTTTGCATAGCTCCCCGTATCTTGTTAGGGACTCGCTATCAAGTGTTTTTGGATCATAGTTAGGTATGTCTATGATCTCATCGAGTGTGATAGGGTCTTTTCTTCCTTTCTTGTTCTTCTTCTTCTTTTGAATGTTGCTTGAAGAAGGGGAATGAGGTACTATAGCAAAAGTCTTTTGTTGCTCAATTTATGTTGTTGATTGCTTGGTACATGTGGTGCCTTGGCTAGGGTACTTAGTCCACACCTATTAGTTGGTTGTAGATGTCTTTACTTCAACTTTTTCTTGACCTGCAGCCTTGTCTTCCGCTCTAGTGTTCTCGGCGGGTGCATTACTCAGTTTGTACTCTCCTATGGTATTTTTCTTCTCCCCATGGTCATCACCTTTTTCCATTGGCATGTTTTATTCAATATCAGGTGGTGTCTGCTATGATTCAGTCATTATATTGATTGCTTACATCAAGTAAGGCATATTACTTAGTACAAGTGCATGTGCAACATCAGTAGTGTCATATTCATTTGTTGGATTAGTGGCATTAGTTACATCTTCATCAGCCTTGGAATCATAATTAGGATCACCATGAATGATATCTTGTATAGTTATGACTATTGTTTCCCCTAATGATTTCAATATATCAAGAATATCATTCATGACCTTACTTGCTTCTCTGGTTAAGTCAATAGGATTGACATCCTCAGTGTCATTGATGAATATGTGCTCGGGGCTCGGTGTGGCCTCCTTCTCCTTGATGTAAGAATTCTTAGTTATAGCCATTACCTACTCAGTTGGATTAAATATTTGAGTCCAAATATTATTACTCTCTATGTCAATATATTCTAACTTGTTCTGCAATACTTTGGATGCTCTGGATTTTGTAAAAAATTTCTTGGCATGCTCCTTCATGGTTGAGTCAATTTCTTCAATTGTGGAATTGGGAATGAATGTAACTAGGGATCTCTCTCTCATCTATTTCTCTATGTGTAATGCATATGTCCATTTAGCTGATATCTTGTCATGTAGCTCCTATGGAATATGATTTCCAAATTGTATAGGTACATATTTGTAAGAAACCATCATCTTAATGATGGCCTCTTCTATTTTGTCCTTATTCTTGGTAGACAGAGTTCCCCATTGTCTAATCTTATGATGTTTTAGACTGCCTGTGTTGATGCTTGACTCTGCAATTTCATCAATTTTATGTGGTATTTTTGCCTTTACTACTCGGATTCTTTGTTCTCTTTCATCTTCTTCAATATCATCCTTTTCTTCTTTTCCTCTTATATATTTCTTTCATTGTCTTGGTCTTGGTTGCTCAGTTGAGTCTACCTTTCTTTTCTGATATGTTGTTACAGTGCCTTTCTTTAAGGGTGGTTAGTCTACCTTTTTTGTTGTTTTACTCCTTGTCCTAGATGTAGATGTTACTTCAGTAAATTTAGTTTTCTTGGCCTGTGGTGGCTATGCATCTAATTCTATAGACTCTGAATTACTTAACTCTTTGCTTTCACTAACAGGTGTTTGTTCCTCAGTGATGTCTATTAATTTTTCCAACTCTTTGTCAGTTACCAAAAAAATTATTCTGAAGTGAATTCACCATTCGTGTTTTCTTCCTTCCTATTTTCTTGACTTCTAAACCAGTCTAATTCTTGACTTGGCTTCCTCATATGTGCCAAATCTACTTAAAGATTTGTCAACTGGTTTGTTCAGTAGGGCTTCAATAGCTCTTGTAGCTAGATTTATGTCAATTTCATAGTCTAATGGTGGTAACCATGTTGTTCTTAGGTTGGCAGGTTTGATGAGTGTTGTGTCGGTGTAAACCATAAAACATATCTCATCCTTGTATTGTTCAACTAACTGGGCAGGGATTCTCATCCTCTTCTGCATCCTATTCTTGAATGATGTAAAGTAGGCATCCAATAGAGGTGTGAAATTATCTCCTAGTGATTTAATGTAATCACTAATCTGTGTTATGATAGGTCAGTTGGTGTCCCAAGTGACATTACCGATGGAAGGAAAGAAATTCTCTAAGTAAAAGAATGTGCACATCAGTAGGGAACTGAACTTACATGTATTAGATCAGTCTAATCTAATTGTTCTCGTGTTCTCTTCAAGTTGTTTCAGTAGCACCTCGGCTAGATCAAGTTGCTGTCCCTTCTTCACTATTTGTATGCAGTGTCATTTACTCCACAAGAAATTTTGTTCATTCTTTTGTCTTGAAAGATTTTATATCCAATCACATATGCACCAAATTTCATTTCAAGGTTGGTGATTGAATTGATTTTCAGACCTCTCTCGTCCCACTCGGCTTGAGTTAACTTTTCAATCTTAGGGCATCCAGGGTGTCCTAGGGATTTTGATTTCTCGGTTATAGGGTATCCAATCACTATGTGAATCACATCCTTTTTTATTGTTTTGGGTTCATCTAACCACATCTTTTTGTCATGCACTCGACTAAGTATAATGTGAATCCATTCCATTTTGAAATATTTTGGGAATAGTAGGGCATTGGTTAACCCTTTCACTTCAATGTGCTTGTACTCATCCCTTAGGTTACCATCCTTGCATAGCTTCTGATAAGCTTCCTTAAACTCAAAGTCTCCAATCTTTGCAACCTTGGAGTGAATATATGCACAGATGTTTTCAACCAATAGAACCCTAGGTGGGATACTCAAAAATTCTCCTTTGTCATCGGGTTGAGTAGCAACCTCAGGTAAAAACATGTAGTTAGGTTCCTCACAGGTCGATTTATTTATTAAAATGACTTTATTGTCCTTTTCCATCTTAATCTTTGAGGTTTTTGAAGTGGTTAACATTGTTTGTTAATTTAGGGCTTCTTCATAAATAACCTGTTAACTCGGCGAGTCTAGATACTCGGTGGATGTTTGTTGTGAATGCTTGAAATATGTTGGAGTAGCTTTGAAAGTGTTGTGAATTTCTCTGCAATGTAGTCACTCTGAATCACTTTTCTTTGCTCTGTAATTTTCTTTTTAACATTGGGTGAATGAATGAGTTCATGTTTCCCTTTTTATAGAAAAATACCCTAAGTAATGTATTAAATGCTTCACCTAACACTTGGTCGATGAAACATAGATGCTTGGTCAACACACCAAAGTCTTCAGCTCAGTGAGTATACAATGCTTGGTACATAGTGTCAACTTGGTTTTCTTTCACATGTTCACCGACGTGCAGTTTATGTATGGTTCATATTGACCAACAAGACTAGATTCACAAAACATAACATGCAATACCATAGTGCATCTACATTCATGATAATTTGGCATATTCTTAATGAATATAGGAACTGATGTAAAATACAACTTTGTAGAGTGCAGTTCCATACTTACTTATATTGCTTAGGTGGGGGTGGTGGAATCACCTAATCCATTGGATGAGATGTCACCAACTGTAGTGCTTGGTCCAACATTATCATTGTTTGAAGCTTTCCTCCACATTTGATTTCTCATTCTCATGATGTCTTCAATAATATTTCCATTTGCAAAAGTTCTTGAATCTGTCACTTGGTCTCTGCAGTCCTTACTTAAGTGACTGACCTTATGATAGTGTAAGCATGCCATTCTAGGGTTAGTCTAGTTTCTAGATCTTCTTACCCATTTCCTCATACTGTTAGCAACTATATTTCCATATCTACCACATGTTGTGCAATTTACCCAAGTGTTGTAATCCCAAACATATGTATTACTGACTCTTTTCGGTTGATATGCATTTTCTTGTTCTTTAGGTTTCCAGACTTGCTTTATCTTTTTCCTGCATTCATGAAATGTGTGGACATGCATAATGCAAGTAGAACATTGTTTTTCCATGTAATATTTCTTCTTTGGTTTTTTCAACTTAGATTTGCATTCATGTTCTTTGAGTCCATGCTTTTTATAGTTATAACAATTACCTATGAATGTAGAAGTAGTTTTAGGAATACCTTTTCCTTTTCTCTTGAAAACATTTTATGTGTGGCCTTTTTTTCCACAGTGATTACACGAATGCTTCTTTGGTCTTGGATTTGTATAGACATTCCTTTGATCAGCTTGATTTGATGATTCTCCATGCTTGATATTTCCTAAACTAGTATTGTTGTTGAGTCTTCTTTGTCCATTCACAAATTCATCCATTATTTTTGTACTGTCTTTAGCTTTCTTGATCATATCATTATGCTTTTGTTGAATCTTCACTTCATGCTTTAGTTTCTCATTTTCTTCTTTTATCTCACCAATTACTTCCAAATTTCTAGCAAGTTCCATGCTCACGTAGTTGGCCTCATGACCCATAAGAACTATTTGATTGGTGACCTCAAGGTGATGTTCAGTAAGTCTATGTATCTCAGATTCTTTCTCTTACAAATTTTCAGTAATCTGTATCCTATAATCAATAGCCAAAGTTCTTTCTTGTTCATCTTTTCTTGCATTATTCATAACATCAATCATTCTTACCATTTGCATCTCTTGACCAATGTGTAATACTTTCACTTGTTTAGTCAAATGTTGATTGATTTCATTTAGATCTGTAATGGTTCCTTCAGATGTGTCAGATATACTACCAGATCTAGATCCAAATGAATCAAATAGGTCAGGTATCTCTTCTTCATGATAGTCACTTTCGTTGTAGCAAGATGCCATGACTTTTCTTTCAGCCAATAAGTCTTTCAATTTGTTTCTTGCCTCTTTTTATTTCTCAAAGAAAATCTGTATTTGCAACTTCTAATTCTCAATATTTTTATCAAGATTATACCTTTCCATTGTAATATATTTTCTCTCGAGTGATTAAAATTTTCCAAATAAGAGAACTAGCTCTGAAACCAATTGTTGGAATAATGGAAGGTCGTGTACTGAGAGGGGAGGGGTGAATCAGTACCCTTAAAAACTTTTACAAATTAAACCTTAGTACTCATTACTTGCTTAACAGACCACTCTATCTTTTCTACTTCATGCATGCAATATCATAGCATAAATGTAAATGCATGTAAACAAACATTGAAACATTCATGAAACTCATTTGCACATGACACAAGTATTTGATCACGTAGAAACCCTTGTTAGAAGGTAAAAACTATGGTGGGGATGAAAACCACAAAGCTTCACTATCTGCAAAATTGAAGGTGCCTATTAGGGCTACAAGGTGTGATCACTTCTGATGATCTTACCCTGTTAGGAGTAACATGTCAGACTTGTCAAGTCTACTCAGTTAAGAGATTTTAGCAACACAATGTATGTGTGCACTCAGTTAAGAGATTTACAAAAAGACTGTTAAGTCCAACTTGTGAAAGGATTTTGTTGTTTGTTACAATTGTTAGAGAGTAACAAAATATATGACCTGATTGCTGCAATCACAAATTTCTAATTACAGATCTATTAAGTACAAAAAATATATCACCTCATTATGATGGATAATACCTCAGATATGCTCAGTAGCCTTATATGTAGTTCTTTATAAACTTAATTCTCCTTTATCTATCCTTGTACATGAAACTCTCTATCTGATCCATAGAAATCCTTGGCAGATACAATCATATCATTCTTGATTGATTATTACATCTATATACAAAAGATTTGACCTAATTAGGTTTCACGCTTTTCTTGAAAAACTCTAAGATCAAAGGTTTAAAACTTGACCTTGATCTCCTAGTTTGCATGAATACAATTAAATAACTAATTACATCCATAATTAACGCTTTTCTTAATCCACAAAAAATGGTTATCCAGCTAAGCAAAAAGTGATTTTAAATATTAAAGTGCTTTAGCTGATGTGTAGGTGAGATCCACTTTTCTCGGTGAAATATTGTCTCTTGATGTAAATTGGTGCTCGGTGATGTCTTCATAGAATGGTACTCGGTGATGTCTTCATAGACTAGTGCTCAGTGATGTCTTCCTAGAGTTGTTTTTGGTGATTACTTTGTAGAGTGGTGCTCAATGATGTCACTTAGTTGATATACTTCTCAGTTGATTGTGCTATCACTCGGTGTTCAAAACATTTCAGTGATCACTGTGCTTGGTGAGTGTTGTTGTTTGGTGATCATGACCAATAGACCAAAAATGTTTGCTTATATACTAATGAAAACTTCTAATCCTTTATGGATTATCATAATTTGCACACTCCTTGGGCCATTTGGGGAAATTTTTCAGATTTGTTTGGCACAGTGAATGAGTTTCGGGCACTACATCTTGATGCAGAGTTGAGCTCTTTGACTCTTGACGGTTTTCCCACTATTGAGGACTTCTTGATGAAGTTCAAGTCTCTTTGTTCAATTTTACAGGGTGTTAGTAATAACTGAGAGGGGGGGGTGAATCAGTGGCCTCAAAAAATTATCCTTTTAAACTTTAATCCACCAATCAATACACCTCAGATTATTAAGTCCCTACAAGATGTATGCCTTTGAAATACTTGAAATAATTAACTGTCTGTCGGTTTACCTTGTCTATCCTTATTCTCCTTGAATACCGATAAGCAGTAAAACTTATTTACCAATACTTAGTAAATATGCAGAGTATACCAATCAATCCAGAAATGCATATGTGAAATGTAAAACAATAAAGTAATAAACCATACACACATAACACATGGATTTTAACATGGAAACCCTGTT
>MU215634.1:281332-303389 GCA_018584345.1 Thuja plicata
TTAGCTTATCCCACATTGTCTTTGCATTTTTGCAATCTTTGACATCCTCAAATTCAGCATCAGAGAGTGAGGTAGAAAGCTCTATAACCATGCAGTTATGTTCATGCTTTACTCTCAATTGATCTACCGTCAATGGTCCTCTAGGAAACACATATTCAATATCTAAGTATTGAGTAATATCATTTCCAATACCTGATAAGTAAAGTTTTATTCTGCTTTGCCATGAAGCAAAGTTGTCTTTGTTCAACTTGGGCACATCTCGTCTATTCATCTTGTGATCTTTACTTAGGTATTGAAACCTTCCTTCTAAGCACACAAGCTCTGATACCAATTGTTAGTAATAATTGAGAGGGGGGGTGAATCGGTGGCCTCAAAAATTTATCCTTTTAAACTTTAATCCACCAATCAATACACCTCAGATTATTAAGTCCCTACAAGATGTATGCCTTTGAAATACTTGAAATAATTAACTGTCTGTTGGTTTACATTGTCTGTCCTTATTCTCCTTGATTACCGATAAGTAGTAAAACTTATTTACCAATACTTAGTAAATATGCAGAGTATACCAACCAATCCAAAAATGTATATGTGAAATGTAAAACAATAAAGTAATAAACCATACACACGTAATACATGGATTTTAACATGGAAACCCTGTTAAGGGAAAAACTACTGGGACCGGTACCCCAAATTTTTCACTCTTCTGAAGTGAGCCCTATTAGGAGCCAACCCTGTTAAAGGTTACAAACATACGGTTAAGTGTGGCCTTGTTAGAGGATTTTTATACATAGATTGTCACTAAGTATATGGCATCTATGCTACCATCCTTGAATCAACCTCTAGACTGTCAATAGGCTTTATGCTAATCTTACTACCATCCTTGAATTAGCCTCCTTCTTAGACTGTCAATAGGCTTTAGGTAAGACCGATGCTACTATCATGAATCAACCTTTTTGGTAATATTTTAGGATATACCTCAATTATAGAAGACGGTTAGGTCCTGCTCTGTTAAGAGACTTGATGTGTCAATGGTTAAACTGAAACACAATGACCTATTTCTAATGCAACTTTGAATTGTAGATATTTAGATCTATTTACTTACAATACCTCTCTAATCAATGTATCAATTTATTTCCTTTGTATTTCACACTTTCTGCTTTGCGATGTTGTGCTTCACTGTTCGTTGGTGTTTGCAGCTGTCTTTAGCTCTCCCTTAGCTTGATTGATCAGGATTGCATGAAGCTTATCCTTCACCAGTTTCTCTTCAGCATCTTCTTTCAATTCACTCCCCCGTGTATCTGATTAATTTCAGAAATGAATTATGCTTTTCTCTTATATAGACATGATATTCATTAATTCTTGATTCTTGATTCTTGTCGTAAAAAACAATCCATCCAATTTGATTTATGGCTTTAACTCCTGATTTATCTCGTAATTATCTTCTTGCTAGCTGTATAAATCAATTGCTTAACTTTGGTAAAAAAAAACAACCAGTTAAGTCTATCCTTAAGCTCTTCCAGCTACATATTTTGTCATTTTCTGATCTCTTTGTTCTGTCGGTCAATTTTGCAGTTCATCACCGGTGACAACTGCCAGTTCCATCAGTGCAACTTCATTTAGCTTCAGGATCTTCATCCATTGGGCATCATTGGATCTTTCTCATCGGGCAACACTATTTTCAGCTCGTCGAGCATCTTGTGATTTTTCTTTGTTGGGCAACACTATCTTCTTCTCGTCGAGCATCACTGTGACTTTTTCTCTGTATTTACCAATGGTGTGCACTCCATCGATGTTGTTTGTTACTTAGTGAATACATGACTTTTATGCATTGTTGAAAGCATAACCTTTGTTCCATTGATTCTCTGAAGTCTTTAGCATTATGTATCTGACCATATAGATGATATCAAGTTAACATCAATGACAATAAAAACCATTAACTGATTTAATGTCTTGCATCATCTTCAACTTAACATTATCAAACATTCAATCAGTTACATGTCATCACAGCGATGTGGGAAGAACAAGTTTGATGATAAGTGTATCTTTTTGATACTCTCAAACCTGCGAGGACATTTTTAGATCTTCTCTTCTACTTTCTACTCCACTATGGATGCTCTGAGTGTTAGGCACACTATGCCTTCCTTTGAGACTTTCTGTGATTGGTTGACACGAGAAAAGGAAAAGATCCAATAGATGGATGCTTCTTCAGGCTCTATGAGAAAAGAATTGGTATCTCAGTCTTCACAGGGGAAACCCAAATAGAAAGAAAAAAAGAAGAAAGATTCAGTAGATAGTGAGTCTACCTCCAAACCTACACAAAAAAATTATTCAAAACCTCCAGCTCACCCTTCAAAGGGTAAATATTCTTTGAAGTCTACTAAGTATTCCTCCAAGACTAAGAAGAAAAAAGGTGAAACCTATAGTTTTTGTGGCAAGGATGGAAATCCCATTTCTAGGTGTTGGAAATGTTTGGAGGCTTTAGAGGAAGCCATACAGGAGCATCACATTTATTCTCCTCAGTCCACATCCTCCCCTACAGGGAAAGGTCATGCTCTTACTGCACGAAAATCAACTTCTGGGCCCACTTGGATTTTAGATTCCGGTGCCTCTCACCACATGAATCACACTTAGTATTTGGTCACCTCACTTTCTCCTTGAACTAATTCATAGATTTTTGTTGGTAACTCATCACATATTTTATTTTTGGGTTTTGTTTCTATTGCATTAGCTGGGGGTTCTCTTTAGGATGTTCTTGTGGTCCCTGATATCTTGATGAACCTCTTGTCCATCTACCAAATTTGCCACTTTGGATCTAGTAAGAGAGATGAGTTCTCACCACATGATGTGGTTATTCAGGACCTCCATGATTCTGATTTGATTGTGGCTACTGGAATTTTTGACCTTGCATCTTGCTTATACACATTTGATGGATTTGAGCCTTCTAATGGTACAGGTTGCTCTCTTATAGCACATGCAGATACAGTGAGAAAGTTTTGGCATGAGCATTTGGGCCATGTCAATTATAGATATCTTTCACAGATGAGCACGTAGGCACTTGTTCTTAGGCTTCCACAGATTTCTTACACTGATGGTGTTTGTCAGGGTTGTGTTCTTGGCAAACAACATAGGGATCCTTTTCCTCAGGGATGAGCTACTCATTCTTTGGCACCATTGGAGCTGATTCATAGTGACCTCATGTCATTTCCTACTCCTTTTTCTCGTGCTAGATATGTGCTTACTTTTATTGAGGACTTCTCCAGGTGCACATGGGTGTACTTTCTTAAGTATAGGTATAATGTCTTTGATTCATTTTGAATCTTTAAGACATTTGTAGAGAATCAATCTTGTCTTTCTATTCGGCAGATACAAACAGATAATGGAGGGAGTATGTAAATCAAGCTTTGAAATATTTTTTCTCTGAACATGGTCTACACATTAGTTTTTAGTTCCCTACACCCCTTAGAAGAATAGTGTAGCACAGAGAAAGAACAAAACACTTCGAGAGATGGAACATTGTATGATTCAATCTAGGTCCATGGATTCATCTTTTTGGGCAGAGGCAATTAATTGTGCCAACTATATTCAAAATCTGATGCCCCACAAGGAAGTTCAACATATGACTCCTGAGGAGGCTTGGTCTCATATCAAGCCTGATGTATCTTTATTCCAAGTTTTTGGTAGTGAAACATGGGCATTTATACCTAATGCTCAGAGGAAAGCAATGGAGCGGAAGAGCTGACACCTCATTTTTGTTGGCTACTGCAAGGATGTCAAGGTGTATAGGTTGTTTGATCTTGATTCCAGAGAGGTCCTATTTCAATGGGATGTCCAGTTTGATGAACACCTTCCTACAGTAGATACCCTAACTCCAGCGTCTACTTAACTTATCACTACTCTCTCATCTCTTCCAGACTCTTTTCATGATGATCTTGGTGATCCCTATTTACTTCCACCACAAGATCCTCCATAGATGCCTAGATGGGCCCATGTTACTGTTGAGGTTGTTGTATCTTTGGCAAGTGACCCTTCATCTTCCTGTCACACCCACTCTCATATTGTGGGTTGTAGCCTTCTGAGTCATGCCATTTTTGATGATCCTCAGAATTTTTTTGTTGTGACAAGATGTTCTGAGTGGGACAGTGTTATGGAGGAGGAGTATTCTTCTTTGATGAAGAATCATACATAGGATCTTTTTTCTCTTCCTAAGGGAAGAAAGTTAGTGTCATGCAAGTGTTTGTATCGTAATAAGTTTTATGATGATGGTTCTATTGATAAGTACAAGTCATGTCTTGTTGCAAAGGGGTTCTTACAGGTTGAGGGTATTGATTATACTAAGAAATTCTCCCCTGTCACTAAGATGAATTCTATTCACCTTGTCTTATCCCTCGTAGTTTCTCAGGGATAGCTCATTTTTCAGATGGATGTGAAGAGTGTTGGAGATTTACTTCTGGCAGCTAGTTGATTGTATGTTTGTCATTGATGACAACATATAATATAAAATAGTGTTCTGTATGTACTTATCAGAATAATATTATCAAGACTTGCACAGTTATATTAATGTTTTAAACATGTTTTTTATGTTTTGTTCATACACACAAACTTAGATATGAAGTTTCAGTTGTGTTGTGTAATTTTGTTAACAGAAATTACAGTTTTTGGATTTTGTCTGTACAGAGCCAATGTATTGCATTGGTTCTTGAGTTGCACCTATCTTTGGGATATGCATGTGTATATTCAAGCTTAGTTATGAGTTGAAGATAGTTATCTAAAGGTGCCAAACGTGTTTCAACAAGATTGCAATGTTAGAGTAAATTTAGTGAGGCTAACTTTGTGAAGCCTCACGTCAATTCAGTTTATATTGCATGGTTGTAATTATGCTTGTGTGGTTAGTTAATCTGACAAGGATGTTATGAAGAGTTTCCTAACAAGTCCCATGATCTCATACTTTGAGTAACATACTTATAGTAGTTCATTTTTGGAATGCTAAGTATGAATGAGAAGATAAGAGACATAAAAAGTATAGAGCAGAATATCAGTTGTGTTTCATTCATCAAGGATCTATGTGAAGAAGAAGTAAAAGATTACAATACATTGGAACTGATCAAGACACCAAGTCTACTCTACATTTCATCATCATATATAGTGGATATCTATTCTACAAAAGGTTGTATCCTTCACCATTGAAGCAGTCAGCTTTTGGACAGTGAGTCCTCACCCTTAACAAGGTTATTTATAAAAGACTCCTAACAGGGTTAAATCCTTAACAAGGTCACTATACTTATTGCATTGTAAAGAACAACTCCTAATAGGGTTGCAAGATCTTCTAACAGGGATTATTATAAACAAGTATAGCTCATTGTGGGTTTTAATTCCCACTAGGGTTTTTACCATTTGGTTTCCTCGTAACCAAATTGTGGTTTTGTCTATTGTGTTATCTGAATGTGCATTTACTTTATTGTATTCTGGAGTTAATAAAGAAAAGAATTAAATTAGCTGATAATTGATTCACCTCCCCCCACCCTCTCAATTATCCTTTGGGACTATTCTAACAATTGGTATCAGAGCCAAGTGCCTTAAAGAGAAAGCTTAACAGCTTAAGGTAGATAAGATGGCATACTTCAGAAAAGAGAGTCCTAAGTTTGATGGAGAGAATTATCTGGATTGGAAGAAAAAAATGATAACACATCTACAGTGTGTTGGTTTTGACATCTTTGAGATAGCCACACAAGAATTTGAAATTCCCTCTCTAAAAGACCTCTCAAGAAATGATGCTACTAGCAAACAAAAGGATACATTCACAACTAATGCAGTTTCCAAAGAAGCCCTTATAAGTGCACTATCTGACAGTGAATTCTCCGAGATCAAGAAAGCAGACAAGGCATACACTATATGGAAGTATTTAGAAGACATGTTTGAAGGATATATCCAAGAAAATAATGCACGTAGGAAGACATGGAAAAATAAATACAACAACCTTGAGATGTTACTTGAAGAGAACATCAGAGCCTACAATCAGAGGATAAATGAAGCAGTTTCTAGAATCAGAAACAATAGTGGAGAAATATTAGAAGAAGACATAATGGACAAACTGATGACTAATTTAACAGTGGACTATGAGAACAAGATCAATATTCTAGATGAAACCATGAAATTTTCACAAAACTTCAAGAGAGAGAGACTTTGATTAGTAAAATCTCTGCATTTGAGATATCAAGATTGAAGACTGAACCCAAAAGTAAAACAACCTTCAAAGCCTCAGTTCATGGTAAGAAACCTTTACAAATCTCTAGCAATACTGAGAAAGAAGAAGTTGATGAAGAACTAGAAGAAATCATTGCCATGATTGCTAAAAGAGAAAAGAAAGGCAAAGGTAGGTACGAAGGACAATTTCCATTCAAATGTTTTTCATGCAACAAGATCGACCACTTTGCATCCAAGTGTCCTACAAGAGTAAATAAATTCATATATGATTATAAACCAAAATATAGAAAGGAATGCTATCATACTGAAGAACGTGTAACTAATGAAGATTCAGGAGAAGATTAAATTGGATTCATTCCCCTTAAAGACATGGAAAAATTTCTTGAGGAAATGGACATTGAAGATGAAAAGGAAGCATAGGAGTTAGCCCTAATTTCCAAAGCATACATCAAAACTGATTGGATCATTGACAGCGGATGCTCTCATCACATGACAAGTGATAAAGAAAGATTTGTTCATCTAGACAAGTACAAAGGTGGTATGGTTATATTTGGAGATAACACTCCCAAACCTATCATAGGCAGAGGATCTATCACCCTGGACGGAAAGAATAAGACAGATGATGTTCTGTATGTTGATGGATTACATCACAATTTACTAAGTGTTGGATAGCTACTTGACAAAGGTTATCATTTGGAATTCAAAGACAACAAATGCATTATTAGCAACAAAGAAGGAGACAGGATTGCATCAGGCTCAAAGAAAAAAGGTAATGTTTTTCAGCTCAATTCAGATCTAAGTTTTTTTGTTGCAAAAGTGGATGACAGTTGGTTATGGCACAAGAGACTCTGTCATATCAATTTTGATAATATAGTAAACATAAGAAATATCAAAGTAGTTAGAGACCTTCCAAGTATTGCAAGACCAGTTGACACAATGTGAAGGCAATGTGTTATGGGAAAGCATGTAAGGATCTCTTTCAGAAGCAAGCAGAACTCAGCTGAAAACAAGTTAGACCTGGTGCATATAGATCTATGTGGTCCTACTCAAACTAGACCATACTACGGAGAAAGGTATTTAATTTTGTTTGTTGATGATTTTTCAAGAATGATGTGGGTTGCATTCTTAAAGGAGAAGTCTGAAGCTTTTGAGAAGTTCAAAATATTCAAAGCCAAAGTTGAGAATGAATCTGGATTAAAACTAAAATGTCTAAGATCAGATAGAGGAGGAGAATTCACCTCTGACCAGTTTTATGACTACTGTGAAGAACATGGAATCAAAATACAGTTGAGTGCGCCCAGAACCCCTCAGCAGAATGGGATTGCAGAAAGAAGGAACATGGTCATACTTGATACAGTGCACACTATGATGATTGAAGGAAAAGTTGTGCACACCTATTGGAGAGATGCAGTCAATACAACAGTCTATACTATCAATAGAACACAACTAAGACCAGGCACAGATAAGACACCTAATGAACTTTGGTTTGGTAATGTACCTATAGTAAAATATTTCAGCATCTTTGGCAGCAAGTGCTACATCAAGAGAGATGATGGAGTTGGAAAGTTTGATGCTAGAAGTGATGAAGGTATTTTCCTTGGTTATTCTACTAAAAGAAAAGCATATAGATGTTTCAATTTAAGAATAAAGAAGATAATTGAAAGTACTCATGTAAAGATTGATGAGAAGTTCATGGTTCAAGAGAGGTACAATGAATATGCACCTATGATTGAGGATGAACCTAGGCCTAACAGTAAAGACACTATTATTGAAGAAATGTTCAATTGCATTGATGTTTCATGTAATGAACCTGAATCAAGCAAAGAAGTATCATAGATTATAGATGAGGATGTCACACCAAAAGTTTCAAAATTCACATCTAGGTATCATTTAAAAGATGATATCATTGGAGATCAGAGCAGCAGTATTTTGACTAGATCTAAAGAAAAAAGTTTAACAGTGGATGAAGAGGTATGTTTACTTTCACAGATTGAACCTTTAAATGTTTAAGATGCTTGCAAGGATTCTGATTGGCAGAAATCAATGGAAGAAGAATTAGATCAAATAATAAAAAATGACACATGGGAATTGGTTCCTAGACCTAGTGACAAAAATGTGATTGGAACAAAGTGGGTATTCAGGAACAAGATGAATAAAGATGGTACAATGGTCAGAAAACAAAGCAAGACTAGTGTGTAAAGGATATGCACAGAGGCAATGGATAGATTACACTGACACATTTGCCCCTATGAGAAGATTAGAAGCCATTAAGTTATTCTTGGCCTATGCAACATTCAAAGACTTCAAAGTTTATCAAATGGATGTCAAATCAGCCTTTCTAAATGGAGAATTGAAGGAAGAAGTCTACATAGAACAGTCTAAAGGATTTAATCTATCAGATAAACCAAACATAGTATGCAGATTGAAGAAAGCACTCTATGGACTTAAAATGGCCCCAAGAGCTTGGTATGAGAGACTAGATGGTTATCTTACCAAGATTAGATTTAAGAAAGGAGAAGCATATTGTAACCTATTCATAAGAGAGACACCTGATGGATTATTACTTGTTTCCATATTTGTTGATGATGATATCTTTGGAGGTAATGACAAGCTTAGTGCAGAATTTGCAAAAGAAATGCAGAATGAATTTGAAATGAGCATGATTGGTTCTATAAAATATTTTTTGGCATTCTGTCGTGAAAAATTGACTGTCAGTGAGCTGTTTGTTGTCATTTTGAGCCTGTCTAGCTTGCTACCCTATCATTTTTTAGTTTTCTGGGTTGATCCAGGTCAGATTGGATTACTTACCCCGCTATTAGGAGCTTGTTTAGCTTTGGATTCTTGTGTTTTGACCTCTTGGATTAGCAATCTTTGATTTCACAAGTGACCTTGCTTGGCGCTTGGTAAGCTAGGAACCGTTCTTGTTGAAAAGATAAACCTTTAGATTCTTTGATAACACACCTGGAGAGTTTGGTAGTCTCTTGTCCTTCCAATTTCATACAATTTCAATCTCAATTTATATAATTTGAGAAAGACCATCCTCCTGATCCATATGTGCTAGGGTATTCACCCAAATTTATTGGGCACCTCTATGGAAGTGTTGGCTTATCCCTATTTGCAATTTTCTATCTTATCACCTATTTTTCGACAAGTTAATTCTATCCTAGTTTGGTACCAACATCTCTTAGGGTAATCCTTTCAGCTAGTACCTTTTCTTTCATTCCAGTTACAACAAGATATCAAGTAAATCAAGGAAAACCACCTCAAGTGGTTTTTAACCAATTACCCCTAGTTCAAACTTGCCAAAGACATAAGGGAAAAGAACCCATATTTGATCAATCACCTAGGAATACTTCGGAAGTGTGGTTTGATTCCAAGAGTCATCTTAGTGAGTTGGGTATCCCCTTAGCATCTTCTCATTCTTCTATGGATATGAGTCACATAATGACTCAGAGGGAGAGGGAAGCCAAAGATAAACGTTATGAGGATATGTTTGCAAAGAGTGGACATGCTATTTCATTCAGTGGTTCCTCTCATAATAGTAGACTGACTTCACCCCTTACTTCAACAAGATATCTAGATGCACACCAAAGGGTTGAGAGAGAGAGAGGTAAGAGACATGCTTATGATGATGAATTATCACAACATGAGAAACAAGGAGATGAACTTTTATGATACTCATGTCAATACAACTTATACCAACAATTTGTTTCCAAATTCAAGACCTAGTTCACCTCTTCAAACATCTACCAATTACATGAGTGACAGACTCAAGAGGATTGAGCGTGAAAAGAAAGCATTCTAAGATGAACAAGCTCATAAGGAAGAACAAATTAGATGCCTAGAGTTGGAGAAACAAACATTGGTGGAAATGGAAAGAAAATCCCTTCAAGAGGAGCGAGATAGACTCTTGGCTAGACAACTCAATGATCCATTCAACAATATGCATATTAGTGGTGGAAATAGTTCTCCTCCATCCACTCCTCCTAGAACTCCATGAAGTAGGAGACATTCAAGATCACCATCACGATCTCCTAGCCCTAGAGGAAGAAGATTTTCAAGACATGATCATTATAGAAGACAAACACCTCCTAGGAACTTAAGACCATCTTTACAACATGCTCATTATGGTTCACAATATGGTGGTAGTAGCGCAAGCTTTGATCATACCTCCCAATATTTCATGCAAAAGCAAAAAGAACCATCTTCCCAACAGTATGTGGAGAAATATGTGGAGCAAAACAAGGATAAGTTCCTAGAGAGCCTAATCAACAAGGGTGCTAGGGTCCCTTACAAATTTGATGTGGATAGAAAGATTAAGAATAAAGGTCCATCCCAAGAGGAGAAGCTTGAAACATTGCAAAGAAAAGTAGACCAAATGTCCGCACCTAAGAATTATTTCTCATTGGACTCAATTTGTCCTAATCCTTTTGATAAGAGTGTTGACATGAAAGAATTTCCTAGAAAGGTTGAAATTCCTCAATATGACAAATATGATGGGAATGGAGATCCCCATGATCATGTGTGCCAGTTTTATAACACAAGTTTTGAGTTCCATCAAGATGATTCTTACCTTATGAGGTTATTCATGCAAAGTCTTAAGGGACAAGCAATGGAATGGTTTACTAAGATAACTCCTCCTGTTAAGACTTTCAAAGAGCTTGTTCATAGATTTGTTCAACACTTTTCATAAAAAATTTCAAGATCTATCACTTTGTTGGATTTATGTAGCTTAAAGCATAATCAAGGAGAATCCTTTGTTACTTTCTTGCAAAGGTGGAGACGAAAATGCTCTTGCTATTCTAGAATTGTTCCTGATAATGAAAAGAGCGACATCCTTTTTAGTAACTTGGTTCCCAAAATGCGGTATGAGGTTAAGAAAATGGTTTTTGATTCATTTGACACCATGGTTGAGACCGCATGTAGAATTGAGGATGTTTTAAGAGAACAAGGAATTTTGACTAAACATGGAAATAACAACAAAAATGGTCAAAACAAAAACTCTAATAAGGATAAAGGGAAGAACCAATATTGGAATAGAAACAAACAAATGGTTAATGATGGAGTTGTGGATTCCTCCCAACCTAAAGATCAAACTATGCTTAATTTTTCTAGTAATGTTCAAGTTGTGAAGCTCAATACATCCACTCAACAAGAAAGTAAGCCAAGCTACCAAGGTAAGCCTAAGGGTGAAAGACGTCAATTTGAAAAACTTGGTGAAACATATGGGGAAATTTTTAAGAAATTTTTTGATAGCAATCTGATACATGCTCTAGATGTAGCACATTTTTGCATACCTGAAGTTAAACCATGGTGGTGGTAGGAAAAAGCCTTTTGCATATTTCATAATGGTATTGGCCATGATGTTGAACATTGCGAGAGACTCAAGCATGTCATTCAAGATCTCATTGAGAGTAATCAAATTACTATAAATGGATTGAATACCAACTCCGATCATAAGGCATTCAAGGAACCTTTGCCCAAATATGAAAAGGGGGAAACCTCTAAAGTTAAGAATGGAAAAGCTGAGATTAATTATACATACACAGATGCAGAAAATGTTATCAATATGCTTGAAGTTGTTGGAGAAAATATTAATATGATGAGTGGAAGAGATCCTTATGGTTATGATTTAGATGAAGACTCTCCTCCTATTTTTGATAGAGAACCTATTGTGGTGCTAAGGGTTCCCAACTGTAGAAGTTCGTCCCAAGCCCTTAATGCTATTACTTGAAGTCAAGGTCCTGTTTTCATTAGAGGACCCAATTCAAACCAGTCAAGTAAACCTAAGAAAGTGGCATCCAAGCCTGTCACCCTGAAACCAGCTGTTACTCCTAAATCAAACTACAATCTTATTGATCAGTTACAAAGAACCCCCACTCAGATTTTGATCTTTGAGCTCTTAGATTTGTCTTTAAGACATAAAAAAAATACTTGAGGATGCTTTGCGCATGGAAAATGTCCCCAAAAACTTAGATGTCGATCAATTCTAGAACATGGTTAATCACATTTCTACCCCTCATTTCCTTTCATTTTCTAAAGATGATGATAAGGCTTTGAGCCATCCGCACAATCTTTCCCTTCATATTGAGGTCATGATCCATAGAACCCATGTCAGGCGCGTGTTGATAGATGGGGGTGTTGGGCTTAATATTTATTCTTTTAGTCTTTTGAAAGAATTGGGGTATTTTAAGAAAGTCATTGATACCAGAAAAAGGATTACTATCAAAGCCTATGATGAGGCAGAAAGAAGTTCCAAGGGGTTGGTTGTCCTTCCTATTATGATTGGCCATGTTGAAAAGGATATTGTATTTCAAATAGTTGATGCTAGACCCCTTACATATAATTTCTTACTTGGTAGACCATGGATTCATGATATGCAAGCGGTGTCATCTACCTATCATCAATGTGTTAAGTTCCCCTACAATGGCATAGAGATTTGTATAACCGGGGATAAAAATTTATCTATTAATTCAATTTTAGCAGGGGCTCATGTTCCCCTCAATAGAGAAGCTGAATATTTTGATGCAACATTGGCTGAATGTAAAGACAAGCTTAAGTCTATAGACCCTGGTATAGGAGGATATCAACTCAACTCCCTCACAAAATTACCAGTCTCACCTCGGTCTTATGGAAAACCTTCCAAAGAAATGAAACCTTCCTCTTCAGCTATGACCTTATTTGGCAAATTTATAAAATCATCAGTGCCTATTAAAAATGAGAAAGAGGAGACATTTTTTAGAGATTGGATCTATAGAGAAGATAAATATAAGCACAATGAGAACTTCTCTCCCTCCCCTAAAGCTTATCGAAGAGGGTATACTTTTGTCAAAAAGATGGTTTATCCTAGATATGGCCCTCTTAATCACAATTTGGATGCTAGGTCTGAACCTCTTGATCATGCTAAATTTGGACGCAAGTCTAAGAAACCAGTTGGCCTAGGATTTGAAAATTGCAACAAGCGTACTAATCCTCTTTGAAAAGTTGGATAGTGACGATGAACCAGAGTATATACCTTATTTGACAAATCAGAAATATATGTGTGAAGATTGGGTCCCTTCCATTAATGTCCTTTGGGCAGATTCAGATATTTCAGTCACCCGTGCCTCAGTGTCAGCTTTAGAACAAGAATCAGATATAGAAGATCCTAATAGAGAATGTCAGTGCAAAGATCTTGTTTGTTTAATGGAAAGAGAAAGTGCTACTTTTGATGACATTGGACCTTCCACATCTAGATGTCCCAAACCTTCATGGTGTAAGCATCCTAGCCGTAGTTTAGATACAAGTTCAAATGAGTATGAGTGGGACTCTTTTTCGGAGCCCTCCACAGTTGATAGAGATATTGATGTTATTCACACTTTTAGTTATCAACCTAAGGTAGCCAAAAAGTCACGTGTAGGATTAGAGGTTTTGAACCCACCTGTTGCCTTAGTGGATGATTCTTCTCTTGTTAGGATGAATCATGATTTGGGTATCTTAGAGGGATACTTGACGGACTCTGACTCTTCAGTCACCAGTGATAATATCATTCGTATTTATAGCCTGGAACCAGCCGTTGATTTATCCCTTGTTCATCCCAACCTCATTTATTGGTCCCAATGCTATCAAGAACTTGAGCTTTTAACCTTCCAAAATGATTATAAGATAGCTTGTTACCTGAATGCCATTGAACCTGTAGTCTCTTCCACCAATGAATCAGTTACCAGCATGACAGAGTCAGACATCAAGTACCTTCGTCACAAGATAAAAAGAAAATAAAATAAAAAGAATAGGTGTTCTGATGGCGAAAACCACTATGTGGCAGTGTCAAAACCAAAACAAGTAAAAAGAAATGACATATCTAAGGGTGAAAACCTCTTTGATGCACCTAAGGATGAGGTACTTGATCGTCTCCCTAGCTATTTTCAAGATCGATCTTCAGTGCTTATTGAGCCAACACAAGAAGTTAATTTGGGTACAGATGAGGCTCCACAAATAGTACACTTGGCTAAGTCCTTGTCACCAATAGACAAAGAAGCTTACACTAAGTTCTTATAGAGAAAGAAGATCAATTTTGCATGGACTTATTCAGATATTCCAGGATTGGACATAAATCTTATCATGCATCACTTATCTATAGCTCCAAATGTCAAACCAATTAAACAGAAATTGAGGAAGATGCATCCTCACATATCTTTCCTAGTCAAAGCTAAATTAGAAAAACTCCTTGGTGCAAAATTTATAAGAGCTATTGCCTACGCTAAATGGATATCAAACATTGTACCAGTTTCCAAACATGACAAATCCATTCAAGTTTGCACAGAT
This sequence comes from Thuja plicata, assembly GCA_018584345.1. Lineage (NCBI taxonomy): Eukaryota > Viridiplantae > Streptophyta > Pinopsida > Cupressales > Cupressaceae > Thuja > Thuja plicata. Next base: position 295,838 of record MU215634.1, read on the forward strand.
TTTTAGAGATCTCAATAGAGCATGCCCAAAGGATGACTTTCCACTCCCCAATATAGACATGATAGTGGATATGACTGGAGGTTGTGAGATTTATTCTTTGATGGATGATTTTTCTGGGTACAATCAAATTAAGATAGCTCCTAAAGATCAAGAAAAGACTGCATTCACTTGTGCATGGGGTACCTATTGTTGGAATGTTATGCCTTTTGGATTAAAAAATGCAGGAGCCACCTATCAACGAGCTATGAAAACTATTTTTCATGACATGATGCATAAAAACATGGAAGATTATGTGGATGACACCTTGGCCAAGTCTAAACAAAGAGATACACACTTAGATGATTTGGAGGTCATTCTAGATCGCATGGAATGATTTCAACTAAGGTTAAATCCTAAAAAAGTGTGCATTTGGAGTCACCTCTGGAAAACTACTTGGATTCATCATTTCAGCAAAAGGAATAGAGGTGGACCCTGAAAAGGTTCAAGCAATTATTGATATGCCACCTCCTAAAAATATTAGTCAAATGAGGAGTCTGCAAGGATGTCTTCAATCTATAAGGAGATTATTTTCACAACTGGCAGATAGAGCTCAACCTTTCAACAAGAACTTACATAAAGGAGTCAAATGTGTTTGGAATGAAGATTGTCAAAAGAGCATAGATCAAATCAAGAGGTACTTGGAAAATCCTCCTATTTTAATGCCTCCTATCCCAGGGAAACCACTTATTTTATACATTTCAGTGATAGAATATTCCTTGGGGGCATTACTAGCTCAACTTGATGAAAATGGGAAAGAAAGAGCAATATACTACATCAACCATACTCTTGTTTCATATGAGGTTAATTACACTAGCATTGAGAAAGCTTGCCTTGTTGTTGTGTTTGCTTCCCAAAAGTTGTGACATTACATGCTTGCACACACTATACACCTCATAGAAAAAATAGATCCACTTAAATACTTGCTAAGTAAGGCTGCCCTCATGGGTAGACTTGCTAAATGGATGATGATACTTTCAAAGTTTGACATAGAGTACATTGAGCATAAAGAAATCAAAGGACAAGCCATAGTAGATCAATTAGCTGATTTTCCATTACAAGATAATGCACCTATTCAATTTGACTTCCCAGATGAGCAGCTTATGTACATGACTGATAGAACATGGAAGATGTTCTTTGATGGATCTTTTATGCAAAACAGTTCAGGAGCTAGTGTTTTGTTTGTTTCTCCTCATGGGTACACAATTCCTAAGTCTTACAAATTATTGTTCCCATGTACAAACAACATTGCTGAGTATGAATCTTTAACAAATGGACTTAAGATGGCCATAGAATGGAGAATCACAGAGTTACACAGTTATGAGGATTCCTAGCTGACAATCAACCAAGTTAATGATGAATATCAAACAAAACATGAGAAAATGGTACCTTACAAGAAAATGGTTGATTCCTTGAAAAGATATTTCACATTTGTCACATTTCAAAAAATCCCTAGAGAAGAAAATAAAGTAGTTGATGCTATAGCTACACTTGCTTCACTTCTTGAGTTAGATCAACATGAATCAAGATTTGAATTCCTAGTGGAAGAGCTACATCATCCTATCTTTGACTCCCCAGAAAGCCATGTTATTTGTACCCTTGTTGGTCATGAGTCATCATGTTATGGTGCCATTTACTGATATCTTCATGATGGCATTATACCTGAAACCTTTAACCGATCTGAATGCAGAAACCTTACCCAAAATGCCTCTCACCATTCCCTTATCGCTGGCGATTTGTATAGGAGGGGTCTAGATGGAACACTTCTTCGATGCTTAGAAAAGGATGAATCCAACAAAGTGTTAGTTGACATTCATGAGGGCATCTACGGGGGACACTCCAATGGTCTTGCCATGGCCTGAAGGTTGCTTAGGGTGGGGTACTATTGGCCCACAATGTAGATTGATGCAGTAGCTTTTGCAAAGTCATGTGAAAAGTCTCAAAAACATGGTAACCTGATACATGCTCCAGGCAGGGAGCTCATTCCTTTTATATCTCATTGGCCATTTCAGTGTTGGGCCTTTGATCTTGTTGGGAAGATTAACCCCAACTCATCAGGTGGACACAAGTTTATTATCACGACTACCGATTACTTCACTAAATGGGTAGAAGTTGTCCCACTTTCTGTTGCCTCAGGAAAGATAGTCTCTCAATTTATTTTGAGCCATATTATCTATCGATATGGGGTGCCTTCCAAGATTATTACCGACAACGAAGGCCAGTTTGAAAATAAGGACCTGAAACAACTCTGCAAGAAATTCAAGATTAAACAACATTGGTCCTCCATTTACTTCCCATAAGGAAATGGTCAAGAAGAGGCATCAAACAAGGCCATTCTTAAAATTTTGCATAGAACAGTGTGTAAGAATGGTAGAGATTGGCATTTACAGATAAATCCAGCCTTGTGGGCCTATAGAATGAGTATTCGTACTCCTACTGGGGCTACTCCTTTTACCCTTGCATATGGCGCTGAGGCAGTGTTACCTTTGGAGGTTGATATTCCTTCACTTTGAGTTTCTCTCCATGGTCTAGTTACGGATGAAGACTACCGTGACATGAGACTTCAAGAGTTAGAACTTCTAGATGAAAAACATCAAGCATCATTTGACCATATGAGGGTTTACCAAAAGCGCATGTCCAAAGCCTTCAACAAAAAGGTTCACCCTAGAGAATTCCAAGTGGGAGATCTTGTCCTACATGAAATTCCTAAGAATCAATAGCATAGAGATCAAAAGGGAAAATTTGAACCTAATTGGCTTGGACCTTACATCATTACCGCGGCTTTTGGGACAGGTGCTTATTTACTATCTACAGAAGAGGGATAACAGCTCCCTGATCCTATCAATGTCTTGCACCTGAAGAAGTTCTATCCATGATGCCCGTTCTGTCTGGGGTCATCTTTTGTACATATTTATTGATCTTGAAAAAATTCAAAAAAAGGATATATTGTCAAAAATTCTAAAAATTAGAAAATGTCCTGAAAAAATGATCATCTTAGTGAAAACCTAGCAATAGGCTCTTTGATGTATCTCAAAAAAATTATATGTTCCAAAAATAACAAAAAATTTAAAAATTTAAAAATTTAAAAAAAAAATAGAAAAAGTGCCTTGGTGAAAACCTGAAAACAAGCGCCTTGGTAGCAAAAATTCAAAAAACAAATTATAAAAAGTCCTGAAAAAAAATGAAAAAAATTGTAATAAAATCCAAGTGGTGAAAACCTAGAAACGGGTGCTACTTGAGTCCTTTGCACCCCTATTTCTTAGCGCATGTCCACGACACTTAGCCTTTCTCCATCATGCCTTGTCCTTGTTGCCTTGGTCTGGAATTGGTCTTTTTCTTTGTCTAGGGGGTATAACTGTGTTAGCTTTGGTCTCATGGATGCGTTAGTCTTTAGGACATCTCACAAATGGTGTTTTTCAACACCACCCCAACTGTATTTTTTAATACAACCTTTGACATTGAGTGTTTTTCAACACTTATCGGTTTGGTCTTACCCCATTTTGTCATGTGGTCTTACCTTCTTGCAAGCATTCGATCCTTATCCTCAGAACTCAGTATCAGTTAACACACTTAAATTTTTAAGCACAACACTTAATGTTTGAGCTATGTCATGATATTTTCTTTGTGTGCTAACTGTTATTGATTTTCGTTGAGTGTCCTTGCCTAATAAGTTTCTCCATGATGCATAGCTAGAGGACTTGTGGCATGGAACATGTTTTTATTTGCTTCTTTCTTTATGCTTCACTATTTTTTGCACAATCGTTATGCTGGTCATCCTGGCCTCTATGCCTTGATGCGAGCATGGTTTTTCTATATTAAATTGGGTAAGCTAACATCACAGTCATCTTGAACTTTATGTCTTTGATGCTTATGTTAGAATCTTTCCACATTCCAATCTGATATAAATCACATTCATATCTTCATAGTTGCACTTGTGACTAGTGATGATTGTGTGATTTTCTAATGTCCGTTAATAATGGCCCAGTGATGAAAATAAGTTCCTTAACATTCTCTAATGAATGATGAACACAAGATCCTATGTTATAGTTTCTCTATTGCAAGTACACCTTTGCATTTTCGTGTAGCTTGCATTGTTAGACCTCATGTTAGTTTGCATTTTTAGGTTGCATTATGATCAGTTTGAAAGGGTTTTCCTTCATCTTTCTTATGGACTTTTAATCAACTATGATCACCTTCTGATATTCATTTCCTTATCTTCTTTCATTATCTCAATCAAAATTTTAAATATCTTAAACAGTTGATTGATTTTGGGGCATTCTCTTTCTTAAGGCAAATTATCTTTCTTCTCTCCATTTCTTTCCACCTCTTTCAAACTTCTATCTTTCATTCGCTTTCACCCCACTTCTTTTCTTCTAATTCAACCTTGGGGCATATGCTTTCATGCTTTGGTTCTGTGACCCTTATATCTTTCATCTTACATCAAGAACCTTATCTTTAGTTTGATTTGATCAAAATTTATCAATTTGTTGTTTCTCCTCTATCTCATTTCGATTTCGATCATGAAGGGGTAGTACCTATCAAACTTCAATCCTTGATTCATCTTTATCAATTATATCAGTCTTTCTTGAGATTCTTATCTCTGACATGTCAATTACTTATTTACAATGGTGTTGACCTTGTCTTTTGCATTGTGCTTACATGTGTCCTGATGTGTTCCCAAATTGATCACACGTCTGGGTTTTTTTGTGATCCCAAGTCGACCTCACACTTCAACTGCATTCTTTGACTATATGTGTTCCCAAATTGACCACACATTAGTCAAAGAGGGGAAAATTTATGCACCCTAAAATGGTCGCCTAGACTATGGGCCCCATTTATCATTTATCAATTTATCAAATTCCCGAATCAATGTTTTGCAATATTTTCATTTCAAATCAATTTCCTTGATCAAATTGTAATTAATTCAATTATTTCAATATTTCCTAAGGTTTGATCATTTTTATTTAATTAAAAGATTTAATCTCCCTTTTAATTAAATAAAATTGATCTTATTTAATTAAATTAAATTCCTCCCATTTAATTAAATAAAATTCTTCTAATTTATTTAATTAAAAGAAATCCCCTCTTTTAATTAAATAAATAAAATCCCCCACTTAAAGTACGTTATTTGATGAAAAAGGAAACAAATTAAATGAAAATAAATAAAATCTCATTTTCTTCACATCCTCCTAAGTGGTGGGATTTTTGCCTCTTAATCATAGCCTTTGATTTTTGCCTCTTAATCTCAACCGTTCACTTTCCTCTAAAAGGAGACCTCTCCTTCTCATTCATATATCATATTTTTCATAGTATTGTTATGTTGCAGGTTTGGAGAGCAATTTTGGAGGAGGACTTGAGCACTCAAGCTTGGATATTGCAACTTCTCTCTTCTTGTCTTCTTCTTCCTGCATCCATGGCTATTCATGTAGATTAGATTCATATTAGATTAGCTTGCATATTTCCTTTCATAGATTAATCTTGCATTGTTATCATTTAGATTAATTTCCTTTCATGCATTGCAATCATATAGAGTAGATCTTATTTTCATGCTTTGAATCTCTCATTTCATGGTGTACTTGTATGGGCACAACTAGGTCAATCTGAGGGCCTCCATTACAAACCTTTTCACTCCATGACTAGGGAGCAATGAGTCAATATTTGAGGCCTCATTCTTGAGCAACCTTAGATGGAATGACCCATAGAAGTGTGACACATTTTCATCACACAGAAGCAAGCTTTCTAAAGAAGATGATTCCGCAGCAGTTGACAAGACATTGTATAAGTCTATGATTAGAAAAATTATATATCTTACTCAATCTAGACCAGACATATCTAATGCAGTTGGCATTTTTGGTATATTTTTAGTAGAACCAAAACAAAATCACCTAATGGAAATAAAGAGAATATTCAGATATCTAAAAGGAACTATAGACTATGGTTTATGGTATCCTAAATCAGAGAATGTACAACTTCATGTGTATACAAATGCAGATTGAGCAGGTTGTATTGATGACAGGAAGAGTACTTCTAGAGGAGCAGTATTTCTTGGAGATAGGTTAGTTTCTTGGGTAAGCAAGAAGTAGAATTGTATCTCTCAGTCAACAGCAGAAGCTGAATATGTTGCAGCAACATTGAATTGTTCAACAATGGTTTGGATCAAGCAGATGGTTAAATTTTTTGGTATACAGGTTGATTATCCTATTATTATTCATTGTGATAACACCAGTACTATCAACATGTCCAAAAACCTTATGATGCACGCAAAGACAAAACACATTGAGATTAAATACCATTTTCTTAGAGAAAAAGTTGCAAAATGAAGTAAAATTGGACTATGTGAGCACCAAAGAACAGTTGGTAGATATTTTCATAAAGAATTTATTAAAAGATACTTTTGAGTATCTTAGGGAGAAGTTGGGAGCAATTCCCTCTTCTGAGTCTGATTAGATAAAGCAGCAAGAACGTCAATCCATAGTGACTGATGAATGGTTGACTACTCTACTTCTAGAGTAGTACCTGTGCCTAACTGTTTATGGCGCCCTTTGCTATTGATGTCAAAGGGGGAGTATATAGTAAGGGGGAGCATATACTCTGGGGGAGTATAAACATAGAAAGAGGAGCTACAACAGTGTAGAGGAATCTTTGATGAGGATATTGAGAAGATATTTTTAATATCATATGTTGCCATCAATGTCAAATGGGGAGATTGCTGGAGATTTACTTATGGCAACTAGTTGATTGTATGTTTGTCATTGATGAGAACATATAATATACAATAGTGTTCTGTATGTACTTATCAGAATAATTTTATCAAGCCTTGCCTGGTTATATTAATGTTGTAGACATGTTTTTTATGTTTTGTTCATACACGTGGACTTAGATATGAAGTTTCAGTTGTGTTGTGTAATTCTGTTAACGACAGTTACAGTTTCTGGAGTTCGTCTATACAGAGCTGATGTATTGCATTGGTTCTTGAGTTGCACCTATCTTCAGGATATGCGTGTGTATATTAAATTTTAGTTATGAGTTGAAGATAGTTATCTAAAGGCACCAAACGTGTTTCAACAAGATTGCAATGTTAGAGTAAATTTGGTGAGGCCGACTTTGTGAAGTGTCGCGTCTATTCAATTTATATTGTGCAGTTGTAATTATCCTTGCATGGTTAGTTAAGCTGACAAGGATGTTATGAAGAGTTTCCTAATAGGTTCCATGATCTCATACTTTGAGGAAGATACTTATAGTAGTTCATTTGTGGAACGCTAAGTGTGAATGAGAAGATAAGAGATAGAAAAAGTACAGATCAGAATATCAGTTGTGTTTCATTCATCAAGGATCTATGTGAAGAAGAAGTAAAAGATTACAATACATTGGAACTAATCAAGATAGCAAGTCTACTCTATAGTTCATCATCAGATATAGTGCATATCTGTTCTATAGAAGGTTGTAGCCTTCACCATTGAAGCAGTGAGCTTTTGGACAGTGAGTCCTCACCCTTAATAGGGTTATTTGTAAAAGA
>MU215634.1:303611-315842 GCA_018584345.1 Thuja plicata
TTCCCCCCCCCCCCCCCCCCCTCTAAATTATCCTTTGGGACTATTCTAACAAAGAGTGTGTTAAAATCTATAGAATTCAACCACCAAGATCCACTGCATGAAAAATAACCTATTACATAAGCAAAGCTTGGAGACAAGAATGTTCTAAAAGACAAAATGTTCATTCAAAGAGGGAATAATGAAATACACAGAGATCAATCCTTATAAAGGAGATCTAACACCAAGAAGGTGGAGAAACCTAGGTTGCATGAATAATTAATAATTAATTAATTATTTCATGCCTAAAGTTTATCTTAAGTGAGAAGGAGATAAAAAGGTGACTTAAAGAATTAAATCAATAATGATTTAATTAATAAGTGAACATAGAAATACCTTTTTAATCTAACACCCCCTTAAGATAAAATTAGGAAGAAGCTAAAACCTAAAAGCAACTACTGAAAGAAGTAAATTTTGGGTCCCGAAAACAAGGCCTGATCAGGTACCCAATCACAACAAAATCTCTATAAAGTGGAGAAACAGAGAAAACCACATGGGAAAAAAATCTACTCCAAAAAGAGATGGAAAAAACCATGCTAAAAAATAATGGCTCAAGAGAATATATTAAAACCATAAGTACAACCAACCCCTCCCCCCCCCATGAGAGAGGATCAAGGCTCCAAAGCCCCCCCCAGAATGAAAGAACCCCTGTGTCGATGATCAGACCAATGTGGCTCCATTATGGAAGAAACAAAGGCACTAGATGAAGAAGAGGAAACCTCTAAATGTGAGGAGAAACTGGAAGGCCTAGCTGATGCTCAAAAGAGAACGCATGAGACTCCTATAATGGAATCTCCAATGAAGGTGGACCAATAGATGTGTTGAATCTATCATCTAAGAGGAGATGAATATCCTTGAGTATGTCCTCAACAACTGGAGTAGGTGGCTCAATACATGGAGCGATAATGTCTGGCAAAGTTGAAGAGGAATCCTGATGAATAGATATAAACTCAACATGAGGTGAAAGTGTAGAAGTCAGAACACTGATCTCAAGAACTATACATAAGTTCAATTGACCCGACTTCATCTCAATAGGCTCTCATGAAAAAGGAGAGATATTGTCCGAAAATGGAGATGTTGGACCAAAATGAGAGGAGTACAAGTTGGAAGAATGATCAACTGTCCCTATAGCAATAATATTGCATGTCTCATTGGCTTTGATGTGTACCAAACCTATAGTAAAATCAATTGTCCTCCCTGTCTCATTGTGCGTAATCTGATAGATAGAGAGAAGGTTAGAGGATAAAGATGGAACACATAGTACATCATGGAATGCACCATCATCAATGTCAATAGAACCTTTCCCACATACAGTCATAACAATGTTATTCCCCATTAAAACGTGTGGGGTAGGAGAAGCCTCAAAAGGATAGAATAAACCCTGATAAGATGCCATATGGTATGAAGCACCTTGGCAGCCATCTAGAAGAGGGAGGTATAGAGGTTGCACATAATGCATGACCCTTTCCTAAGTCATATCTATCTGTCTAAAGTGATGATGAAGAAGAAGACCCGTGAGAAGTAGAAGAAGGAATATCAATGTGGCTCTTCTGAAGAAGAGCTTGCAAATTAGAAATTTTCTTTTCATATCCATCTATCTTCTTCTCATAACAACGAGACTCATCATGAGTGCCCTGTTTACAATAATCACATTTAGGTCTTTCTGTATTCAATTTTTCCCCCTTAGGAGAAGGTGAGACAAAGGAGTTCTATGAACTAGAATCCTTCTTGGACTTTGTGGTTGATGAATTTTGTTTCTGCTCCTGCTTCCCTGAAGATGGGTGAGATACCAATGCATGGTTCTGTGATCCAGTGAGAGAATCAAGCTGAAATAGCTTTTCTTTCTCACGATTCAAGCAATCAAAAAACACATCAAAATTAGGCATGGTAAATCATAGATCTAAAGCATCCATGGTAGCATGGAATGTAGAAGAGAAAAACTGAAAATAACCATGAAGCTTAGAAAGTATCAGATAAATACACTTTGTATCTGTCTTATTCTTTCAACAACCATGTAAGAGAGATCTCATAGATTCAAATTTTGTCAAGAAATCCTGAATAGAGGAGAATGTCTCAGGAGCCAAGGATGTCAATTCTGCTTCAATCTGAAGTACCCAGAACTCATTTACTATGCCAAAGAGAGTCTAAAACTTTTCCCACATCTCAATAGGAGTATCACAACTATTAAGGTAAAGAAGAAAACTATCTAAAACATGAAAATAAATAACACCCATAGCCTCATCCATCTTGTTTCTATGTTGCATGACCTTGTAAGGACGAGTCAAAAATGGTTGAATAAGATCCGAACAAGACCATAACTCGCATGACCGGAGAAGCCTAGTCATACGATATTTACACAAATGATAATTATGTGGTGTGAGAAGCTCAACTAATGTTGAATCTTCCATGTCGTACCTTAAGCATGCTTTATTTTATGTTTTCTTTTAGAACTAGATAGAAGATGTAGAAGGGTTTTCTTTTTATGTGTTGGAGTGTTCTGGTTTTGCTGAGATAAAGGACAAAAAAACTAGAAAGAAACACCCCCACACAAAGAGAGAAACCAAACCCCAATACAACTGAGAAGCTAGAAGAAGAACACTGAAATAAGGCTATAGAATAAATGGGAAAATACCTAGTCAAATTCCCCCCCAAAAGATCTCTTATCTGAAGCAGGCTCATCAAGAGCTTTCTGATGCCTGTTCGTGAGCCAAAAACGGAGTGCGTATGCTCATTCTAGAGGCTTGGAAGCACTAAAAAAGGGCTCTCTTTGACTCGACAAAATGCTAATAAAACAAAAAAATCTTGAAATTAAACCCCTTCCAAAATCTCCATCTCAGAAACAGCTTTCTAATGCTATCTTGTTTGAGGAAATAGGCCTCTATTTGCTCAAGTTGTGAGAAAAACACCGAAGACTGCTCCAAAACAAGAAAAGAACCAAGAAACCCAAATTACCATGCAAAAAAAAAAATATGGTGGCATGAATTTTGAGGTAGCATGGAAATCAAGGTGGCATGAAAACTGAGGCATTTTTTTTCCTTGAAAAACATGCCAAGGTCGTGCATGCAAAAAAGAGGGCCCAAATTTCAACTGTGTCCAAATTGGACATGATTTATATGAAAATAGGGGTTTTGGGGCATTCCGGACGCAACCCAAATGTCAATTTTTGCTCAAAGTGCTCCCAAAAATAAATCCTCCCAAAATACACTAAAATCTGAGAGAAAAAACTTAAAACCCTCGGAGCTCCAAAAACTTCAAAAACTCAAGAATGGGCTGCAACAGCAAGGATTTGATACCATGTTAGAATTCATAGAATTCAACCACCAAGAGCCACTACATGCAAAATAACCTGTTACAAAAGAAAAGCTTGGAAACAAGAATGTTTTGAAAGACAAAATGTTCATTCAGAGAGGGAATAATGAAATACAAAGAGATCAATCCTTATAAAGGAGATCGAATACCAAGAAGGTGGAGAAACCTAGGTTACATGAATAATTAATAAAGAATTAATTATTGCATGCCTAAAGTTTAGCTTAAGTGAAAAGGAGATAAAAAGGTGACTTAAACAATTAAATCAATAATAATTTAATTAATAAGTGAATATAGAAATACCTTTTTACTCTAACAGAGTGCATTCTTGCATGGTGATCTTAATGAGGAGATTTACATGCAGCAGCCTCAAGGATTTGTGTAGGATTCCTCCTTGGTTTGTAGACTCATATGTTTTTTGTATGGTCTCAAACAGGCCCCTCGGGCTTGGTATGAGAAGATGGACTCTTTCTTGCTTTCCACAAGATTTACATGCTATCATTCCAATCCTATAGTCTAAATTGAGCGTCTTAAGGATGAGGTTTTGATCCTTGTACTATATGTTGATGATCTTCTCATCATAGGTAGCTCATCTTCTATGATTCAATATGTTCATCATACATTGATAAAGCAGTTTGAGATGACTGATCTTGGTCTATTACATTACTTTCTTGGTCTTTAGATTGTTCAGTCCTCTGCTAGGATCTTCATTTACCAGTAGAAGTATGTTCTTGATATGCTTTAGTGCTTTGACATGCTTGCTTGCAAGCCTACTCTGACACCTTTTCAGTCAGGTGTTACCTTGTCTACCTCTTGCACTTCACCTTTAGTGGATCCTACATTGTATCGGCAGTTGGTTGACAATTTGTTGTACCTGACACACACTCATCCTAATCTTTCCTTTATTGTTGGCCTTGTCTCTCAGTTTTCTTGTGAGCCTCATGAGAGTCATTGGCAAGCTGCCAAGTGTATTTTGAGGTACATTCATGGCACCATTTTGTATGGAATTCACTACACATCAGGGACTCCTCTCATTGTTGGCTTCATTGACTCAGATTGGGCCGGTGATGTTGATGATTGGAAGTCTACTTCTGGCTTTGTTTTTTTGTCTTGGCTCTGGTCCTATCACATGGTCATGCAAGAAGAAGAATGCTCATGCACTTTCATCCACAGAGGCTGAGTATAGAGATGCAATGCACTCTAGTCTAGATATTTTATGGCTTCGAAAGTTGATGACTAAGTTTGGTTTTCCTCCTGATTGTCCCATTGTTCTGTGGTGCGATAATCAAAGTGTTATTCACATTTCCCGCAACCCAGTCTAGCATCAACGCACTAAACACATTGAGCTTCATATGCATTTCATCTACCAACTGATTCAAGATGGTGTTCTCATTTTGGATTACATTCCCATTGTATCACATGTTGTTGACATCTTCACTAAACCTTTTTCATCTCCATGCTATCTTCAGTTGCATTCTATGCTTGGGGTGACGAAATTTGTCCTAGGAAAGTCTTCTTAAGGCCTTCCTTCCTTCATGTTTTTTTAGCATGTTTGTTCTATCTCTTTTTGGAGAGGGGTTTTGCCCATTAGATTTTTTCATTTGTCACTATTTTATAGAGATTTCCTTGTATTCGGTACCTGATCAGGCCTTGTTGTCGAGACCCATTTCCTTCTTTCATAGCTGTGCTAAGTTAGCTTACCTCCTAATCTTAGCTTAAGGGAGGGTGTTAGAGTAATAATTATTTATTTCTTGTTATTTAAATCATGTTGATTTAATTAGTTAAGTTGTTTTATTACTCTTTATTGCTTAAGTTGTCTCTTAGGTGCATTAAAAATTAATTATTTTATTAATTATTAATGTACAACCTAGTTCTTTTCCTTTTAGGGTTTCATTCACCTTTCAAGGTTGAACTTTTTAATTATTGTTTAATAATTCAGAATACATTTTTTCTCTGCTCTTTTTGAGTTTCTCTGAGCTTTTGATTTTTTTCTTCTTTTTCCTCCTTTCTACTTCTTTCTTGTAATAGGTACTTGCATGTAGTTTTTCTTGGGTGTTATCAAATCAGTGTTTCTCAGATCCTTCATGAAATATCTGGATCAAAAATTCAAGAATCATAAGCAAAGGAATGAAAAAATAGGAATTTGATTCAAAGAGAACAACACTACCAAAAAAAAGAATCATCAAATGCACAAACAGATGAGAGTACTTCACCCCCACAAAAATAAATAATACAATTTGCAAGTTTTATGAGAAGCCTAGACACACTGCTAATGTCTGCAGGAGCAAGAAAGGTAAAGAACCAAGTACACCTAAATTTGATGGTTATTATTTTATATGTAATAGGTATAGAAATCAAGCCTTTGAATGCATAACTAATCTTTCTAACAACACAAGGAAACCTAAGTTTTATGGTTACTATAAGAATTGAAATAAGTTTAGACACAGAGCTGAAGAGTGCAGAACAAAGAAAAGAAATTATAAATGGAAGCCTAACCGAGAGAATTCTAATACTAGCCGAGCAGGCACGTCTATACCTTGGGACTATAATACAAGAATTTCATGTTTATCCTAAGGAAGGTATGAACACATTGATGCAAATTTCATGTTGATGCATGGAAGAAACAACAGAAGAGCATGGAGGAACCCCGACATAGCATTCTTTTATTTTCATAAGGTAGGACACCTAGCAAGAAATTATAGATACCGAGGTGATGCACTGACCAAAGATGAATCTAAAGTGAAAGCCCCAACTACTATTGATGAAATCAAAGAAAAAATGAACAAAACCTAGAGGAGAAAGACTTGGGATAAAGGAACATCATCCAGAACCACAGACAACACCATCTCTATCGAGTTGGTTGCACTAAGCTCCACCTAATTGGTGAGAGGTATGTAGGAATTACATGCTTATAATAAATCCTACTTCAGTTCCTACGAATTAGAGTTGAGATCCATATATTCATAATGAGATGTATTTGGATAAGTTGTGAATTTTTTGGATGAATGTTGTTATATATAGTTATTTTTCTTAACTCGGTAGAGCAAAGTAACTATGTAGTCGGTATAAAGGTAAAAAGGGACTAGAAAAGCCCATTTAATGCACAATAATAGAGCCATTGGAAACCCTAATCATGAAAAAGGTATAAATAGCTCATTTTTCTAATCATTTTAAGCTAATGTTTTTAAAAATAACCTAAGCACATTGCAGAGTGATCATCTCATCGAGCCAGCAAAGTGAATTCAAGGTATTTATGAATCTTTGCAATAGTATTGGTGCAGGTTAACCTCCATATACTCTTCAAAATAGAAGATATTCAATAGGGGTCTTCAAGGATTCACCCAAGGTACTTCATGCCTAAGGGTTAAAGATAACATCTTTGGTTTTGTTAATAAGCCAATTTGTAAGGCCTAGTCACCCTTGGTGTGTTTATAAACCTTGGGTTTTGACTATGGTCAAATGGCATAGTTAGGAGTTTATTGGGGTCTAGATTTTTACTTGGAATATTTCTATTGTTTTATTTTATTAAGGGTCCTTGGGTCCTAGGCTTAGGTCTTATAGGCTCATTAGGAGCAAAAAGTGCAATTTTGCAAGAAATGCAAAAAAAAAGTTGCACTATGCAAGAAATGTTGCTTAGCAAATTTTGCAAAAAGTTACAAAATAAGTTGTAAAGATTCCCCAATGGTCACAAACTTTTAAAATTATATGGAATCATTGGGAAATTTCTTCATAAGCCTCTTCAGGCAGGTGGAAAACAGGTTGATGAACATTTGTTTTGAAATCAATAAAATTACCTTGTTTTCCCTACTTTTCTGTGTTGAAATTGATCATGTACGGATATGTACTTGATTAAAGAAAAAGGGATCTTGAATATTTGATATGTTTGATGAGTTAGGGAACCAATGCAACTAGCTTGAGTCATACTGGAGATCATGATCAAAAGTTGGAAGGATTTCTTTCTCGGGTGCATAGAAAACCTTCCTGAATAAGTGGTTTGCAAAGATCATGCCCTAACTTGCTTTCCAACTATGGCAGTTCCATGCCCCTCAGGGAAATACAAGAAGTGTCGATTTAATTTAGGATTCCAAAATCCTGGGATCAGGGGAATGAGTTTTCTATTTTTGGTTGCAAGCCCTAGTCTAAGCATCTCTATGTGCTTGGAACAATGCAGAGAAGAATGAAGTGACAGTAGAACTTAGGGGGTGGAAAAAAGAAATATAATGGTGGATTTTGGTCTCTTAGGGGTCTCTAATAAAATTTTAATCAATTTCTCATCAACGGTGTTCAACTTGTAAGGACTTCCTCAAGGAATCAAACCAATTAGGTCTAATTAGGCCTAGTGCAACAGTAAGTGTTTGATGGTATCCTTTCAAGTTGGGATTATATGCTTTTGGGTTTTGACACATCTCAATAGAGGGTGTCTGGATATAGTATCTATTTCATAGGTCCCTTGATAATTTTTATAATTAAACTCCAAAAACCCTCTGTAAAAGGCTACAAGCTAGGAAAGCCTAATAGCTAGAATTGGTGTCTAAATCCTTAAACATTTTAAGGGTTTGTGGGTCACTTCTATAGGATAAATTTGATCATTTTGGAACCTTTCCATCCCATTTTCAATACCTAGGTTCCTATTTTGTAATTTTGTCTAGTAAGAATCCATTCTACTCAAGAGACATAGAATCCTCAAAGAAGGATAGTGAATGTGTTATTGGTTGCAGGATCAGACAAAGGTGTAGAGCACTCTCGCAAGTCAGTTTTTGTGTACCCTAGTTTGTTTAAGCCAAGTATTTGAAGGTATTCATGGCACCAAAGTTAAGAAAACCTATAGGTTTGAAGGAAGTAGAACTAGTGAATTTGAAATATAAGTTACCCCCAGATATAGCCATCGAAATAGACATTACAGGAGCCCTATCTTCGATACCGCTAAGAGTAATATTAATTGAATATGTCCACACATTTATTCATTCTAAGATTGAAGATTTGTGTGAAATGGAGATAGATGCTTCATTCAATAAGTTGTGTGAAAATGGGAAAGTGAAGGATGAGCATATTCACCTGGAAGAAAAAGGTTTTCCACACACTATTCACTTACCGAGGTTTTTTAAGACATAATGGATAAGAATGGTACTCAATCGAGTACATGACCAATTCATGTGGTTGGATGAAGCTATCAAGATCACTAAGTACATATTGCACATTATTACTAGATTCCCCATCGGAGATAAGCCCAAGGCAACTAAGAAAATCAACAAGGGTAAGCTCACCGAGCTAACTAAAGCCTAATGGCATGGAAGAGGAATGAGAATATCTAATGTGGAGGACCCCGAGTTAAGGTATGATTGTAATATCTTATCATACCAAGTGTTTCAGTCATCCCGAGTGGAAAGTGTACCATGTGGAGTAGTGGATTTGGAATACAAGCTACTGAAGAGAGGACTTAAAGTGGATGTTTGTGAAATCATATTTAAGAAGTTAGAAGACAATATGAAAATAATCAGAAAAAAAAAGACTAACACCCTTAAATTTGGTTCATTATTGGTATGTATCTTCTTCTATTGTCAGAATTCATTTCCCTCTATTGGAGATGTAGGTTGGATCCCCGGGAGACCTGTTCTTTATCAGATAAATGAGTATATACAGAGTTTACCTGAGATAATTTTGATGCAATCATGTCTAAATAATTTTAAATTTACAAGAACGAATGCATAATAGGTATAGGATTCCACCTCAATTGATTGCAAAGTATCAAGATAATATATGTTTCGAAGTTAACACTGACACTTGTATTATCAAGGTTGTTGAGCCTAGAACCGAGTGGATACAACCGACAAGATATGAACTAGATATTGATATTGGATCACAACAGATAGAAGCACTACTAGAAAAACTATTATATCCCAAAGCAAAGAGGTATGCCACTTATGAATAAGTGAAAGAAAGGAATAAGAAAAACATTGTGATACCTAAGGCAATCAAGAAGACAGGAAAAATGATTGATACTTTATCCAAGACACTAAGAGTTGGTGAGACAAGTGTTAAGGACACAGATGATGAGAAAGTTATTGTTGTTTCTGACAAACAACTTTCACTTGTAACTTCACTGAGCAAAAGAGGTAATGGAAAGAACACCAGATCTTTAGTGAAACCAAAAGAAAAGGAAGTTGTAGAGATAGCTCAACCGAAAAGAAAAACTTATAAGAGAACCCAAGGAAGAAAACCATTTGTACGCTCACAAAGGAAGTTAATACTTGAGGATGAGAGTGAAACAAAATCAAATAAGAAAGCTAAGTCTACACTTGTGGAAGATTTTCCAAGAGTTCCACGAATTCTAGATGATTTTATGGAAGATCTAAAGAATACATGAAGACTTGGAGCTTTTAGGAAAGAAAAGTATGAGAAAAGAAATGATGAAGATAAGAAAACGATTGAAGAATCTATTATGGTAATACTAATGAGATATAGATTAGCCCCAATTGAGCTAGAAAATAAGATACCAGAAGAATTGTATAATAAGATTCATGCAAGATGGAATTATGCACTTAATGCTGAAAAAGAAATGAGAGAGAGGTCACTTGTACATACAGTTCCTAACCTTGCACCATCTAAGATTTGTGAAGTACTACATAAATATTGAAAAATATTTATAGTCAAGGGAAGAGCCCTAGGAATCATGAATGGAGATATATTATATGTGGACAGGGAAACTGACGCAAAGTGGAGAGATATATTTTCCATATCTAATATCGAGCAATCTGATGTAATAAATAATCAAAGTGAAATCATTATTGAAAAGGTAAAGGAAAGCACAAACCAAGTAGATCCTATTGATCTAACTACTAACAATGTAGAGGTAATCATTGAAGATGCATCAGAGGATATAGATCCTAAAAAGGAGTTTTCAAAGGATGAAGATGTACTAGAATTTCAAGTACTAGACACTGAGTGTATTGATGTAGATGTTGCACCATTGCAAATTACTGATCCCATATTGATTCAAGTATAAAATTATTCTACTATTCAAATTGGTACTACTAAAGTTACACAAGATATGGAAACCGAGCCACTAGTTGACATAGGAAAAGACAATGTTGATGAGACAAAGGCTACTGAGACTAAACATAGGAAGGATACCAAGCTGGAACCCCCAACTGACACTGAAGGATAAAATCAAAATAAACCACTGACCAGCACATCAAATGTCTAGAATGTTCAAAAGACACAAGATACTCAAAAAAAAATGTTGCAAGAATAAAATCTAAAAGAGAAGGATATAGATAAAGAAGAAGACAAACAATAAGAGGAATTTAAAGAAGAGGAGAGTATAACTAGTCACCATACTGAGTCACCAAATGTAACAATGGCATCATGTTGTAAACTCTCTACTAGAGAGAGAAAGTTACATGAGAAGAAGAAGAGTAAGAAGAGGAAACAAATGGTTGATTTGAGTAAGCCAATCATCATACCACCAAGAGACCCAAATATGATGAATCCCAAAGAATTATGCATTTATGCAGAGATTATAGCTCAAAAAGCTGAGCAGGACAAGTTATTGGCGAAGAAGAAAAAGGTAGACATATTAGAATATGTCAAGGAAGTTTTCCAGGAAATTATTCCTAAAGTTACTATTGATGAATTTGAGCCCCTGCAAGACCAAGTTGGAAATCTAGTCCAACAGATTAAAGGATCAAACAAGGACATGACTGAATACATGTTAAAGATTCACAAGGAATCTATAGAGAAGAAATTAAAGGAGGACCTACTGCAAAATATTGATATAGAAAAGGTAACTCTTTCTGAGCTATGTTCAAAAATTGAAGAACAATTGCAATCCATCATTTCATTGTTTCAGATATTCTATATTCTTTCAAACTTTACCGAGGAAATCAAGAAGCAGGAAGATACAGAAAAAAAGCTAATTGAGTAGCTTAAAGAGCTAACTACCAAGCCTAGAGAATTCCAAATCTCTTAATCGAAGATACATGAACTCGTGGGAGTTCAACTCTCATTGAAACAGGAGGAAGATAAGCTAAGATTGGAGTTGCTTGAATTGCAAGCACTATTGATTCCCCATAATCAATCCATGCAGATACATTTGAAGAAAGGAAAATAACAAGAAATTTTTCTAGAGGTCAACACCCTGGATACTATAGTTAACATATCAGAAGAAATCAATGAGCACATTGTTATATTACAGAATCTTCAAGACACATGGGAGAATGTACTGGCCAGGATACTTTTTGTCAAAAAAGGGGGATAGATAGAGATTCAGATATAGATTTCTAAAAATAAAAAAGGAAATAGATTCAATACAAAATCAAAATAATTATATATGTGGAAATGAAACAAAAGGAAAAGAAGAGCTGTGCATATTTTGTATAGAGAGTAACATCTGAGGGGGAGTTACTAATTTTGATGAATTTGAGGTTTTTGTCAAAAATGCTCAACTAATGTCAAAGGGGGAGATTATTATTTCTATAAATATTTTGTTGTCATTAGTTAAGTCAAATTCATATGAGTTAGAAGAGTCAATCGGTAAAAATGGAGAAAGAAAATATTTAACTAGTCGATAATGCACACTAAGTAAAGTAGTAAAGTCGGTAAAGAACACAACAGAGCTAAAGACACTACACTGAGAGTCTACAGTTACTAAACACCGAACACATATGAAGTACACCAATTTGATAGGTACCGAATACTAAAGATCATTTAACCGAGCAAAGAGAAGTTACTCTACCAAGTTACTTAATTGATACTAAACGCAATGTTAGGGATTTTTCTTGTATGAATCACAGTGCTTGAAATAACTACTTGAACACCATGCTTCCTAATACTGATTCAGGGACAAGAAAATCCTAATTTCTAAGGACTGGATAAGGTCCTTCTTCATTT